>JAODAL010033007.1:0-46133 GCA_025379985.1 Phyllomedusa bahiana | reverse complement strand
TTTTAAAAAACCATAGAAATATAAATAAATACTGTATAGCGTAATATATTATAATATAAATAAATGCAGGAGACTAGAGGTCGAGCCCACAGTGTCCAGGCTCAGCTGCAATCATCTCAGTAAGTCCAGGTCTCCAATCTCATGGGCAATAATGGATTGAGCGTCATAAATTCTGTAAAATGTTAAATTTAGGTTCAAGATACAAAAACCTTTACTTTTAAAAGAGAATACATTGAAAATTTAATACAAGTGTATCAAGGTGATTACAATAAAAAGTTCAATATCCAAATGTATATATACAGTGTGAGACTAGAGTGCCAGGGAGCTGTTGCTGGCTCTGCTTCTTGGGGTCCACCGGTGGAGTTCATTCTGAGAGCCCACCAATGAAGTTGATCCGGGGGCCCCACCAGTAGAGTGATTCTTGGAGCCACCATAGAGTGATTCTTGAGGCCTCCCCAGGGAGTTGATTTTTGGGGTCCACCAGTGGGTTTATTCTTGGGGCCACAGGAGGTGTTTTTGGGGGGGCCCGGCAGTGGAGTTGATTCTTGGAGCCCACCAGTGACATTGATTCTTGGGGCCCACCAGTGAAGCTGATTCTTGGGGCCCACAAGTGGTGTTGATTCTTGGGTTTTCCCACCAGTGAAGTTGATTTTTGGGGGGCCCCAACAGTGGGGTTATTTTTGGCCCCACCAGTGGAAATTGATTTTGGGGGCCCCACATTAAAATTTGATTCTTGAGGCCCACCAGTGGAGATGATCCTTGGGGCCCATCAGTGGAGATGATTTTTGGGCCTCAACAGTGGAGCTGTTTCTTGGGGCCCACCAGTGAAGCTGATTCTTGGTCCCCGCCAGTGGATTTGATTCTTGAGGGCTATTAGGAGAGATGATTCTTGGGGTCCACCAGTAAAGCTGATTCTTGAGGTCCAAAGGGGAATTGTTTTGGAGCCCCCGGGGAGATTTTTTTGGGGGGCTCATCAGGGGACTGATTTTTGGGGGCTCCCCGTGGGCTATTCTTGGGGCTCACCAGGGAGATGTTTCCCGGGGGCCCATAGTGTAATGATTATTGGGGCCCATGGATATGATTCTTGGGGCCCCCATCGAGATGATTCTTGGGCCCCCAGTGTAGTTGATTTTTGGGGGCCACCGGGAGATGATTCTTGGACCCACCTGGAGTAGATTCTTGGAGCCCACCAGGGGGATTGATTTTTGGAGCCCCCCAGGGAGATAATTCTTGGGCCCCACCAGGGAGTTGATTTTTGGGGGCCCCACCGGGGAGTGATTTTGAGGCCCCCAGGGAGATAATTTTTGGGGCCCCCCCAGTGGAGATGATTTTTGGGGGGCCCACCAGGGAGATGATTCTTGGGGCCCCCCAGGGGAGATGTTTTTGGGGGGGCCCCCAGTGGAGTTGATTCTTGGGCCCCCATGGAGATGATTCTTGGGGCCCCCCAGTAAAGATGTTTCGGGGGGCCCACCAGTGGATTTAAATTTTGGGGCCCCCACCAGGGGAGTTGTTCTTGAGGCCACGGGGAGGTGATTCTTGGGGCCCCCATGGAGGTGATTTTTGGGGGCCCCCTTGGAGTTTGATTCTTGAGGCGCCAGTGGAGTTTTTCTTGGGGGCCCACCAGTAAAGCTGATCTTGGTCCCCCCCCAGGGGAGTTTTTTCTTAGGGCCTTGGAGAGTGTTTCTTGGGGTCCACCATTAAAGCGATTCTTGGGGTCCCCAAGTGGAGAGTTTCTTGGAGCCCACCAGGGAGCTGATTTTTGGGGGCCCCCGTAAATGATTCCTGGGGCCCATAGTGAGTTGATTATTGGGGGCCCACCAGAGAGTTGATTTTTGGGAGCCCACCGGGGGAGTTGATTTTTGGGGTTGGGGCCGGTGTTGGCTTATTTAAAAATTTCCTGCCTTCTATTTAATTTTTTTTTTATGGGTTATTAAATAACCCAAAATATCCTATATCCCTATATTTTTATTTTTTGATATATAAAAATTTTAGAGGCTATGCTACTCCCTGCAAACATTTACTACCACATGATATCTGTTAGTTTACCATAGGAACCTATTACACAGAGGGACACTTCCAAAATAACCAAAACATACATTTCATTGATACAATATACAAGATAAAAAAGCAAAAAAAAAGGTTATAAAATATATCAGCGCCTTCTATAAACAAATACTCCTATATTGGAGGTATCACAGAGAAGCTACTGCTGCAAAATACACAAAATTCATGCAAAATTCAAAATATAACCAAAATCCAATATTTAGAATTAGAATATAAGTGCAATAAATTGGATCCAGTAAGCAACCCCATGTGTATTTCTGTGCAAATGTGGCTGTCTCAGGGAGACATTGGGTTTTGACACATCAGCAGCACCCCTAAAATGATTGTGGTGCCCGTCTTCTTTCATTCTTTATAGTATAGATGTATTGGCTATAAAAATAAAGTTTTAATTGATTTGTAACATTCACCCCTCCCGGGAAATTTAAAACCCTAGATAATCATATAATATATAATATATATAATAATATAAATATATATTTATAATATATATATATATAATTTTTTATATATAATATATAATATATATATTATTGAAAGATATAGTAATAAAATAAATATATAAAGTGTAATAATTTTAATAAAAAATAATAAAAATAATAATAATATTGTATAAAAAATAATTAAACAATTTTTAAACACACAATAAAATAAAAATATAGGGCAATGTAGAAAACTGTCTAGGCTAAAATCACTTTGTTGCCCCCTAGAAACCAAACAGACGCCCCCTTTCATTTATATAGTGCTTGGAAAAAAAGAAGGGGGGCTCTGATTTGGGGTTTCTACGGCTCTGATTGGTTTCTATGGGCAACAAAGTGAATGTTAGACCCAGACAGTTTTCATACATGTGGCCCATATGGCGTAGTACATTATAATATAAATACAAGCAGTGTAATATAATGTAATATAAATTATTATATCTAATAATATACATTTATACAGCAAATAATAACCATAACAACAATAATATATGGTATTATATGCTATAAATTATTAATATATAATAATTTAAAAAAATTAAAAAAAAAAAATATTTAAAAATAATAAATATGAAATTTTTTTTTAAAATTTGGGGAACCAAGAAATATAAAAAATTTCGTATACGTAAATATTTTTAATATAAAAAATCAATGTAAATAAATGTAATAAATATTTACGGTAGATATAATAATATAAATGTATACAGTGCAAAATAATATATTCCAATAATATAAATTATCAAAATAATATCAATAAATATGGCTTAATATAATAATAATATACATTTTTAATACACATGGAAATATAAACACATAGGGCCACATGCATGAAAACTGCCTTGGTCTAAGACTTTTCTTTGTTGCACATAGCAACCAATCAGAGCGCCCGTTTCATTTTTTCAGAGCTCTATATGAAATGAAAGGGACACTCTGATTGGTTGTTATGGGCTCTGATTGGTTGCTATAAGCTCTGATTAGTTGCTATGGGCAACAAAGAAAAGTCTTAGACCAGGACAGTTTTCATACATGTGTCCCATATAGCTTAAAATAACGTAATATAAATTATTATATATATAATAATTTAAATGTCTGCAGTGCAAAATAATATATTCTAATAAAAATTATTGCAACAAAAAATATACTATACATTATTAATATAGTAAATACTTTAAATATATACAGTGTAATATATATTATAATTACATGCAATTTAATATAATGTATTATTAGAATATAAAGTGTTACAACATATAATATAAATACTGTGTAATGTAGTATAATACTGTAAATATATACTGTGTATTAGAATGTATTAGTTATGTTACTTCATGTATTAATAATTATTTTTTTATAATACATTCATTATAAAAAAATAATTATTAATACATGAAGTAACATAACTATAGAATATACTGTAAAATTTACTGTATTATTACAAATTATTAATATATATATTATATATATAAGTAACACAGTGTAATTTATAATTATGATTATTCATATTTTGTAAGAGTTAAAAATACACAGTTATTAATAATCACGATTATACCAACATAGAGTAATCCTATAAATATGGTGTCAAACAATATGATAAAATACATGATGAATACAGTGATATTGTACATTTATACAGTGTAATCTATTCTTACATATATAGACCTGTAGTGATAACACAAAGACACATTGCAGCAGCTGTGTAGTTTATTGTATACTTGTTAAATGTCAGTTTGTGTAATTTTGTGTTCTACGCTCAATTTACCCACTGATCTCACTTGTCATTTATCCGTCTGTGCCCTTTCCTCTGTCTTGGCCAGAAACCGAAGCTCCACTCCCATCGGGCCCTCGTCCTATATTTAGACTTGTTGCATCACTCTACTGGGGGATTGCAAGTTTATTCTAATAGAGTCAGTAACAGTTCTATGACCCTTACAAAATATCATGTGCTCCGTACTAAAGTCGTTGTCTTTCTCTTGGCTTTGGGTCTTTTCATTAAGTTGTCAATGCTATTATCCGTACCCCAAGAAGAAACCATCAAACCTCTAATATTTTTATCAATTTAACATGTAGGTCACTGGTAAAAACATGAGATGTATTTGGATATCTGTAAAAAAGAGAGTTGAGAATAAATAGTGGTATTGAGGTAGTGGGAAAAACATTCGAAGCAGCACTCCCAGTGGGATACCGGCAGGGCTCCCAGGATCACTGTGCTGCGGGCTACAGCAGCGTCACTGGTAAATTCCCCCCCGTAGTTCAGATTATCTAGCGCCGACCAGACAACTAACTACAGGGGCAGGAGCGATCTCACTTGTGACCGGACCCCTGAGCCAGAGGACCAACACGCCCCTCTCGCTCCACAGCTGCAGCGCTGGGTGCAGGCAGCGGCTCAGGCAGAGCAGCCAGAATTTTCTGATCCCGACTCTTCCGCCCCTTGCCGGCCATGGCACGATGTGATGAGGTCATTGTGCCACCTGCTCCGCACCCTGCACTAAACCGTAAGCCAATGGCGCAGTAGACGGCGGAAGTCCCTGATTGTGAAAATGAGTGCACCCCCATCTCTGACCCTGTGATTAGGGGCGTCACTGCGCCATTTTTTCTTTCTTGCTTTTTTAGTGTTGTTCGTTCTTCGAAAGGGGTGAGGTGCGTGGCTGAGGGGGGTTTTGGAGGCGAATATTGTATGTGGGCTGGAGGGGGTTGTGCCAGGGCTGCTTTATATTTCCAGTCTGGCCCTGGTGGTATTACACAAACAGTATGGTGCGCACAAGCCCCCCTTTTTTGCCATATAAAAAATATCTATGGGTTAATATAATTTGTAACCTAAAATATAAAATGGGATGATTTAGCTCTGAACTATGGGAGTTCTGAATACACCCCTCTTCCTGTACTGAAGTCATATAGAAGAGAATAGAGACCACAACAGACAGCATTGCTCCCCTGTAACCCCACGCGGGAACTCCACTAGAACCAGACACAATGAAACACACAACAGCGCATCCCCCTGTACTGGTCCCTACCCATAGATGAGAGAAGAACACAGCCTCCTTCCCCCCCTGTACTGGGCACACCATAGGGAGAATGTAGAACACAGCGCCCCCTGTACCGGGAACTCCAATAGAACAGAATGCAGAACACAACCCTCCTCCGTACTGGGAACTCTCATAGAGTAGAATGGAGAACCCAGCCCTCCCCTGCGTACTGGGAACTCCCATAGAGGAGAATGGTGAAAGCAACAGTGCAAACCCCCTGTACTGGGAACTGTCATAAGAACAGAATGGAGAACACAAGCGCTCCCCTGTACAGGAACTCCCATAAAAACCAAATGGATGAATCACAAACGCTCCCCTATACTGAGAACTCCCATAGAACAGAATTGGAGAACACAACAGCCTCCCCTGTACTGGAGTGAACGTTCCCATAGAACACGAAAAGTAGAACACATGCACGTCCACTGTACAGGAACTCCCAATAGAACAAATGGAGAAACACAGCGCGCTGCCTGTACTGGGAACTCCCATACAGGCGGAATTGAGAACACAGTGCTCTCCTGTACTGGGAAAACTCCCCTAGAGGCGAACGAAACAACACAGCTTTTCCCTGTACTTGGAACTCCCAAGGGGAGAATGAGAACACACGAGGTCTTATACTCCCCCCTTGTACTGGGAACCTCCCAATTACGACACTTAAGAACACAGTGCGCTTCCCTGTACACAGGATCCAACCTCGAATCCACCCAAAGAAACAGAAGCCGGCTCCCACCACAAAAAAAGCGCTCATACACCCCACTCAGTCCTGAGTAACCATCACACATAAGACACTGCCATGGCAGAACACAACACACACCAGCGCAATGCGCCGTACTGATGGCAACTCCCCAGAGAGAGTGGAAACACAGCGCTTTTCCTCCACTCCCCTGTTACAGGGAACATCCCCCATAGAGGAGAATTGGAAACACAGCGCTGCCCTGTACTGGGAACTCCCCTCAGCCGGAGAAGTGG
Source organism: Phyllomedusa bahiana (assembly GCA_025379985.1). Lineage (NCBI taxonomy): Eukaryota > Metazoa > Chordata > Amphibia > Anura > Hylidae > Phyllomedusa > Phyllomedusa bahiana. The sequence goes on along the minus strand of JAODAL010033007.1, from coordinate 39,601 downwards.
AGAACACAGCCGCGCATCCCACTCTACTGGCCACAAAAACTCCACCCTATATAGGCAGAATGAAAGACCAAAAAACAGCACCTCACCCAGTCCTGGCGGACCAAAACTAACCCAATAGACCATAATAGGAAGCACACATAGCTCCCGCTGTACTGGGACTCCCATAGACAACATAATGGAAACACAGCGCTACCCCTGTACTGGTGAACCTTTCCATACGCAGATGGAGAACACAGTGCTTCCTTTACGGGAACTCCCATCAGACACGGACAATGGAATAAAAACAGCAGCTCACAACCTCCCACTGACACTTGAGAACACCTCAGCCCATAGAACAATAAAAACGGCAGCAGAGAAACAGCCAGCTCACCACTGTACTAGGAAATCCCCCAATACACAAACAACTGGCGAAACACGCTTCCCCTAGTAGCACAGGTCAACCATCCCCTACAGAACACGCATGTAGAACACAGTGCTCGTCCTGTACCATGGGAACTCACCATCACACAGACAACAGCAATGGAGAAACCCAGCGTCGCGCCTCGCAACCCTGCACCTTCGAGAATCAGCGCCATAGAACAGAATGGAGAGAACAAAGCACGCTCCAAACCAAAACCCCTCAGTAACAGTGCGAACCACCCATAGACAAATGGAGAACACAGAGAGCGCTTCCCCCTGTACTGGGAACTCCCATAAACATAATTGGATAACACAGTGCTTCTCCCTTACAGGGAACGTCCCATTGTGAACAGAATGGAGAACACAGCGCTCTCCCCTGTACTGGGAACATCCCATAGAACAGAAGGAGAAAACAGCGCTCCCCCTGAACTTGAGATGCCATAGAAAGAATGAGAGAACTCAGCGCTCCCCTGTACTGGGAACTCCATAGAACAGAATGTAGTCACAGATGCTCCCTTGTACTGGAACGTCCATGAAACATAATGGAGTGACACAGCGCTTCCCTGTACAGGGAACTCCCCCCATAGAACAGAATGGAAAACACCTACACGCTTTCCCTGTACTGGTGAACGGTCCCATAGGAACAGATGGAGAACACAGCGCTCCCCTGTAACTGGGAAACTCCCATAGAACAGAATGGAGAACACAGCGCTCCCCTGGGACCTTTCCTTCTAGTTCCTTATCCATTCTGCTTTGTGTTGTAGGTGGAGGAGCTGAAGAAGCTGGCTACTCAAAACGACCTCTGCTTCCTGGAGGACCATGCAGACGATCGATCACGCATCAGTGCCAAGCGAGAGCTCGACTACGGGATCCCCACAGATCCTGCACAGGCTACAATGTCAGCAGCCATCACAGGATCCTCCGCTGCTTCTCTGCACGTTTGACCAGATTTGCCTAAAATCCTGATGAGAATTCATGATTTTTTAGGAAGCTTTGAAGACCTGTGAGAAGGAGCTGAACCTGGAGAAGGAGCAGAACCAGCAGCTGCGGGAGCGGGAGGCGGTCACCTGTCTGACCAACGAAAACCTGCAACGGATGGCACCACAACTTCACCACTATCTGACAGGCGGTAGCTCACAGAGAGGCTGCAGGCGGCGGTGACCAGGGCGCAGGAGGAGAGTCAGAGGAAGGCAGAGCAGCAGGTCTGGAACATTGCGGTGCCCTGCAGAGTGAATCTACTGCCCCCATAACAGTGCATCATCCACAGATCCCCCATATACAGGCATCATCCACGAGATCCTCCCATAACATGCATCACCCAACAGATAACCCCATAACAGTGCATCACCCACAGATCCCCCATAACCTTGCATCCTCCACAGATCCCCCATAACAGTGCATCATCCACAGATCCCCCCCATAACAGCCGCTCACCCACAGATCCCCCATAACATTGCATCACCCACAGATACCCCATAACAGTGATTCACCGACACAGATACCCCATAAACGTGCATTCAACCCCACAGATCCCCCCATAACAGTGCGTCATCCACAGATCCCCCCTAACAATGCATCACCCACAGATCCCCCCATAACAGTGCATCACCCACAGATCCCCCATAACAGTCATCACCACAGAATCCCCCATAAATGCATCAACCCACAGATACCCATAACAGATGCAATCACCCACAGATCCTCCATAAACAAGAATTCTCCCCAGATCCCCCATAACAGTGCATCATCCACAGATCTCCCATAACATTGCATCACCCACAGATCCCCCATAACAGTGCATCCTCCACAGATCACCCATAACAGTGCATCATACACAGATCCCCCATAACAGTGCATCATCCACAGATCCCCCCATAACAGTGCATCACCCACAGATCCCCCATAACAGTGCATTCTCCACAGATCCCCCATAACATTGCATCACCCACAGATCCTCCATAACAGCGCATCACCCACAGATCCCCCATAACAGTGCATCATCCATAGATCCCCCATAACAGTAATGTTAACATCACCCACAGATCTCCCATAACAGATTGCATCACCCCAACAGATTCCCCATAACAGTGTCATCACCCACAGATCCCCATAACATTGCATCACCACAGATCCCCCGCGATAACATTGCATCATCCACGAGCGATCCCCCATAAAAAGTGCATCACCCACAGATCCCCCATACCTGCATCACCCACATATCCCCCATCACAGTGAATCACCCACAGATCCCCCATAACAGTGCATCACCCACAGATCCCCCATAACATGGCATCACCCACAGAGATCCCCTAAACATCGCATCACCCACAGATCCCCCATAACAATGCATCATCCACAGATCCCCCAGAACAGTGCATCACCCACAGATCCCCCATAACATTGCATCACCCACAGATCCCCCATAACAGTGCATCATCCACAGATCCCCCAAAAAGTTGCAACACCCACAGATCCCCATAACAGTATCACCCACAGATCCCCCCTAACAGTGCATCACCCACAGATCCCCCATAACAGTGCATCACCCACAGATCCCCCATAACAGTGCATCACCCACAGATCCCCCATAACAGCGCATCACCCACAGATCCCCCATAACAGAGCATCACCCACAGATCCCCCATAACAGAGCATCACCCACAGATCCCCCATAACAGTGCATCACCCACAGATCCCCCATACAATGCATCACCCACAGATCCCCCATAAGACACAGTGCCATCACCTCCACATGCATCCCCCCATAACGCATCACGCCACATCATCACACACTCAAAACATTACAGCATCATCCACCGATCCTCCCTAACCGTCTGTCATCAACCCACCGCACCCCACCATACAACCAGTGCATCAACACAGACCCCCATCAACAATGCATCACCCGCAGATCCCCCATAACAGAGCATCATCCACAGATCCCCCATAACAGAACATCATCCACAGATCCCCCATAACACGCAGTCATCCACAAGGATCCCCATAACATGCGTCATCCAGAGATCCCCCATAACATCGCGGCACACCCCAGATCCCCCATAACAGTGCATCCTCCACAGATCCCCCATAACAGTGCATCATCCACAGATCCCCCATAACAGTGCATCCTCCACAGATCCCCCATAACAGTGCATCATCCACAGATCCCCCCATAACAGTGCATCCTCCACAGATCCCCCATAACAGTGCATCATCCACAGATCCCCCATAACAGTGCAGCACCCACAAATCCCCATAACAAACATTCACCCACAGATCCCACATACCAGTGCATCACCCCACTACAGATCCCCCCTCACCATGCCATACCCACAGCACCCCATAACATAGACGATGCATCCTCCCCCACAGATCCCCCATAACAGTTCCTCACCCACAGATCCCCCATAACAGTGACCAGTCCCTCAACAGATACCCCCCCATAAACAGAGCATCCTCCCCAGATCCCCCATAACATTGCATCACCCACCGATCCCCATAACAGCCTCATCCACAGATCCCCCATAAAAGTGCATCACCCACAGATCCCCCATTAACAGAGCATCACCCACAGATCCCCATAACAGTGCATCACCCACAGTTCCCCCATAACAGCGCATCACCCACCAGATCCCCCCCTAACAGTGCATCACCCACAGATCCCCCCCCATAACAGATCATCATCAACAGATCCCCCATATGTGCATCCTCCACAGATCCCCCATAACAGTGCATCACCCACAGATCCCCCATAACAGCGCATCACCCACAGATCCCCCATAACAGAGCATCACCCACAGATCCCCCCATAACAGCGCATCACCCACAGATCCCCCATAAACAAGCATCCCCACAGATCCCCATAACAGTGCATCCACCACAGATCCCCCATAACAGTGCATCCTCCACAGTCCCCCATAACAGTGCATCACCCACAGATCCCCCATAACAGTTCATCATCCACAGATACCCCATAACAGTGCATCCTCCACAGATCCCCCATAACAGTGCATCATCCACAGATCCCCCATAACAGTGCATCCTCCACAGATCCCCCATAACCGTGCATCATCAACAGATCCCCCATACAGAGCATCATCCACAGATCCCCCATAACAGCGCATCACCCACAGATCCCCCCATAACAGCGCATCACCCACAGATCCCCCCATAACAGTGCATCACCCACAGATCCCCCCATAACAGAGCATCATCCACATATCCCCCATAACAGTGCATCCTCCACAGTCCCCCATAACAGTGTCACCCACAGATCCCCCATAACAGTGCATCACCGACAGATCCCCCATAACCGTGCATCACCCACAGATCCCCCATAACAGTGCATCACCCACAGATCCCCATAACAGCATCACCCACAGATCCCCCTTAACTTTGCATCACCCACAGATCCCCCATAAAACAGGCATCAAACCCAGATCCCCCATAACAGATCATCATCCACAAAAGAACCCCATAACATTGCATCACCCCCAGATCCCCCATAACATGCAACATCCACAATCCCCCATAACAATGCATCACCACGAATCCCCCCATAACAGAGAATCATCCACATATCCCCCATAACAGTGCATCACCCACAGATCCCCCATAACAGCGCATCCTCCACAGATCCCCCCAAAACATTGCATCACCCACATATCCCCCATAACAGTGCATCAACCACAGAATCCCCCATAACAGTGCGTCATCCATAAATCCTATCTTTTTTGGTCATATCTTAGCTGAGAACAATCCAGGAACGATCCGCCAGCTTGAATCTTGCGTCTTCCCAGCTGGAGTCCCTGAAGGACGTTCTGCAGAGAACCTCGGGGGAGCTGACCACCAAAACCCAACGTCTGGACCTCGCGGAGCAAAGTCTGATGGAAACAAGGAACCTTCTGGCCGAGAAGGACGGGTCCCTGCATAAAGTTCTAGAAGAGCTGAAGAAAGTGCGCGGATACGCCGAGTGCAAGAAACGGGAGCTCCAGCGGATGAGGGCGGAGAACGAGAAGATGATGGAGATCCAGAGAGACGCCGAAACCCTCAGGCTGCTCCTCCTGGAGAAGGACAACCTGATCGGCACCCTCCGAGGACAGATCGAAGCCATGACCCAGATGATCGGACAACAGAACCAGAAGGTGGACGCCCTGGAGGCCGAGAGGGCCCGGCTCCTGGATGAGGGAGCTGCTGGAAAATCGGAGATCCACAACTTAGTGGTGAGTCCTCGTCCCTCACAGTCCGAGAGGTCCAAGGGACCTCCACCCATCCCACATACATTGGTTATTGGACTATTTTAGGAGACCATGCTACTATGTATCTACATAGCAGCAGCTGTTGGGCCCCTGGATGGTAGTCTTGGCTCTATGGCTCCTCCAGCAGCTGTGGGAGCCTCTGGATAGTGGTGTTGGCTCTATGGCTCCTCCAGCAGCTGTGGGAGCCCCTGGATGGTGGTGTTCACTCTATGGCTCCACCAGCAGCTGTGGGGCCCCTGGATGGTGGTGTTGGCTCTATGGACCCTCCGCAGCTGTGGGAGCCTCTGGATAGTGGTGTTTGCTTTATGGACCCTCCAGCAGCTGTGGGGCCCCTGGATGGTGGTGTTGGCTCTATGGACCTTCCAGCAGCTGTTGGGCCCCTGGATGGTGGTGTTGGCTCTATGGACCCTCCAGCAGCTGTGGGACCCCTGGTATATGGTGTTCGATCTATGGCTCCTCCAACAGCTGTGGGAGCCTCTGGATAGTGGTGTTGGCTCTATGGACCCTCCAGCAGCTGCGGGACCCCGGGATGGAGGTGTGGGCTCTATGGATCCTCCAACAGCTTTGGAAGCCTCTGGATAGTGGTGTTGGCTCTATGGCTCCTCCAACAGCTGTGGGAGCCTCTGGATAGTGGTGTTGGCTCTATGGACCCTCCAGCAGCTGTGGAACCCCTGGATGGTGGTGCTGGCTCTAAGGACACTCCAGCAGCTGTGGGGGCCTCTAGATGGTGGTGTTGGCTCTAAAGACCCACCAGCAGCTGTGTTGGCCCCTAGATGGTGGTATTGGCTCTATGGGCCCTCCAGCAGCTGTGGAGCCCCTGGATGGTGGTGTTGGCTCTATGGCTCCTCCAACATCTGTTGAGCCTTCACATGGTGGTGTTGGCTCTATGGACCCTTCAACAGCTGTGGGGCCCCTGGATGGTGGTGCTGACGCTATGGCCCTCCAGCAGCTGTGGGGCCTCTGGAAGGTGGTGTTGGCTCTCTTGGCTCTCCAGCAGCTGGGTTGGCCCCTGGATGGTGGTGTTGGCCCCTGGATGGTGGTGTTGGCTCTATGGCTCCTCCAGCAGCTCTGGGAGCCCCTGGATGGTGGTGTTGGCTCTATGGACCCTCCAGCAGCTGTGGGGCTCCTGGATGGTGGTGTTGGCTCTATGGACCCTCCAGCAGCTGTGAGAGCCCGGGGATGGTGGTGTTGGCTCTATGGACCCTCCAGCAGCTCTGGGGTCCCTGGATGGTGGTGTTGGCTCTATGGACCCTCCAGCAGCTATAGGGCCCCTGAATGGTGATGTTGGCTCTATGGATCCTCCAGCAGCTGTGTTGCCCCTGGTTGGTGATGTTGGCTCTATGGCTCCTCCAGCAGCTGTGGGGCCCCTGGATGGTGGTGTTGGCTCTATGGACTCTCCAGCAGCTGTGGGGCCCCTGGATGGTGGTGTAGGCCCTATGGACCATTAGAAGCTGAGAGGCCCCAGGATAGTGGTGTTGGCTCTATGGCCCTCTACCAGCTGTGGTGCTCCTGGATGTTGGTGTTGGCTCTATGGACCCTCAAGCAGCTGTGAGGCCTCTGGATGGTGGTGGCTCTATGGACCCTCCAGCAGCAGTGGGGCCCCGGAATAGTGGTGTTGGCTCTATGGCTCCTCCAGCAGCTGTGGAGCCCCTGGATGGTGGTGTTGGCTCTATGGACTCTCCAGCAGCTCTGGTGCCCCTGGATGGTGTTGTTGGCTCTGGACCCTTCAGCAGCTGTGGGAACCCTGGATGGTGGTGTTGGCTCTATGGACCCTCCAGCATCTGTGGGGCCCCTGGATGGTGGTGTTGGCTCTATGGCTCCTCAAGCAGCTGTGGGGCCCCTGGATGGTGGTGTTGCCTCTATGTACCCTCCAGCATCTGTGTGGCCTCTGGATGGTGGTTTTGGCTCTCTGGACCCTCCAGCAGCTGTGGGGCCCTGGATGCTGGTGTTGTCTCTATGGACCCTCCAGCAGCTGTGGGTGCAGTCAGCATGTGGGGCCCCTGGATGATGGTGTGTGCTCCATGGACCCTCCAGCAGCTGTGAGGCCTCTGGATGGTGGTGTTGGCTCTATGGACCCTCAGCAGCTGTGGGGCCCCTGGATGGTGGTGTTGGCTCCAAGGTCCTCCAGCAGCTGTGGAGTCCCTGGATGGTGGTGTTGGATCTATGGACCCTCCAGCAGCTGTGGGGCCCCTGAAAGGTGGTGTTGGCTCTATGGACCCTCCAGCATCTGTGGGGCCCCTGGATGGTGGTGTTGGCTCTATGGACCCTCCAGCAGATGTGGGGCCCCTGGATGGTGTTGTTGGCTCTATGGCCCCTCCAGCAGCTGTGGGGCTCCTGGATGGTGATTTTGGCTCCATGGATCCTGCATGGAGTCTCGCCCCACCTTTCTAACTGTTGCCTGTGCCGCTCACGTCGGTCACTCTGGATATTAGCGGCTGGCCATAATAATGTGACTTGACTTTAATGGCAATCTCTGCAGAGATTGGCATCCCCGACCCGTCCCTGCACTCAATGTGGTATCACTACCGATTACCATCACATAGGTTTACAGGATAGGGCTAGGGTTGGAGAACAAATTTGGATTCCTTACTTCCCAAACCCGAAATTTTTCTTGACGACCCTGTGTAAGAACCACCCAAGGACCTATTTGAGCAAAGCTGGTCACAATGTTTCATCCGTAGGTCAAAATGGAGACAAAAGACAAGAGGATCGAGGAGCTGGAGGAACTATGCACAGGGCTGGAGCTGGAGAAAAGTAAGGAGGCCAACGCCAACGCCAAGAAGGTCCTGGCCACCAAGAGGATGAGAAGAGAAAGAGAGGAGCTCATGGGTGAGCTGAGGAGAATGCGGAACCACCTGGCGGAGCTCGCAGGTAATTGGGGATGTTGGGCTGTTGCCTAAACCTATGGGGAGCAATGTGAGGAGACTCCTGATGCGATTTCCTTGTATCTTACAGAAGATTATGAAACCCTGAAAAGACAACACGAGAATCAGACGAGAGAAGAGACCACGAGGCTCAGAATACAGCTAAAGGAGGCAATCACCGAACTGGAGCAAACAAAGAGCGCCCTGAGCACGGTGGAGGACTGCGACGGGCACGGTGCGAAGGGGTCACTCTATGTGGGAGGAGTCGTATAGGAAATCTGAATATGCTCTGCTTGTTTAAAGGGGTTGTCTCACTACAAGATTTGCTTCCAACATGTAGGGAACGCAAAATGAAGACTTTTTCCAAGTACATTACTTTGTTTATTTTGCTTTGTTGAGGAGATAAAAGAGATTTTATCTGCTCTGAGTGAACACGGGTTTCTCTTGTTTCTCTTTCCCTCTTCCTCCTCTCTCTCTCTCTCTCTCTCTCCCTCCTCCTTCTCTTCTCCTCCCTCCCTCCCTCTCCTCTTCTCTCCTCTCTCGTCTCTCTCCCTCCTCCCCTCTCCTGTCTCTCTTTACTTTTCTCGTCTCTCTCTCTCTCTCTCTCCATCCATCTTTCTCTCCCTCTCTCTGTCTCTCTTTCCCTCCCTCTCTGTCTCTCCCTTTCTTTCTTTCTTTCTTTTTTCTTTCTTTTCTTTCTTTCTTCTTTCCTTCTTTCTTTCTTTTCTTTTCTTTCTTTTTTCTTTCTTTCTTTCCTTTCTCCTCTCCCTCTCCTCCCTCCCTCCTGTCTCTCCTCCTCTCTCTCTTCTCCCCCTCTCACTCTTCTCCTCCTCCCTCGGTGTCTCTCTCTCCCTCCCTCTCTCCCCGGTGTCTCTCTCTCCCTCCCTCTCTCCCCGGTGTCTCTCTCTCTCCCTCCCTCTCTCTCTCCCCTCCCTTTCCTCCTCTCTCTCTGTCTCTCCCTTTCCTCATCTCTCTCTCTCTCCCCCTCTCCTAAAAATCAGGGAGTGAGGTCGGCACACAGGACACCAGCAACTTGACAACAGAGTGTGTTATCTCTAACAAACAAAGGAGACAAATTAGTTTAGTTTAGTTCTGAAGCTCTCTGCTCTATAGATAAAATCTCCTGCTCTCATGTCAATGCAACTAGAAGAGCTGGGGATATGGAGCTAGGATGCTGATCACTGCTGTTGAACCACCCACATCCTGACCAGGAAGAGATAGGAAGCATGAATCTAAAACTGCTTGTGAATCTGTGAAACAGAATAGCAATGACTTTCCATTCTGTTCTATGGGAGTTCCCAGTACAGGGGAGCGCTGTGTTCTCCATTCTGTTCTATGGGAGTTCCCAGTACAGGTGGAGCGCTGTTTCTCCATTCTGTTTCTATGGTCGAGGTTCCCAGTACAGGGAAGCGCTGTGTTCTCCATGCTGGTCGATGGGAGTTCCCAGTACAGGGAAGTGCTGTGTTCTTTATTCTGTTCTATGGGAATTCCCAGTACAGGGGAGCGCTGTGTTCTCCATTCTGTTCTATGGGAGTTCCCAGTACAGGGGAGCGCTGTGTTCTCCATTCTGTTCTATGGGAGTTCCCAGTACAGGGGAGCGATGTGTTCTCCATTCACCTCTATGGGAGTTCCCAGCACAGGGTAGCGCTGTGTTCTCCATTCTGTTCTATGGGAGTTCCCAGTACAGGAGAGCGATGTGTTCTCCATTCTGTTCTATGGGAGTTCCCAGTACAGGGGAGCGCTGTGTTCTCCATTCTCCTCTATGGGAGTTCCCAGTACAGGGGAGCGCTGTGTTCTCCATTCACCTCTATGGGAGTTCCCAGCACAGGGTAGCGCTGTGTTCTCCATTCTGTTCTATGGGAGTTCCCAGTACAGGAGAGCGATGCGTTCTTCATTCTGTTCAATGGGATTTTCCAGTACAGGGGAGTGCTGTGTTCTCCATTCTGTTCTATGGGAGTTCCCAGTACAGGGGAGCGCTGTGTTCGTCCATACTCAGAACTCTCATAGAACAGAATGGAGAGTTGGACACATGTGCTCTCCATTCTGACCTGAGACTTTTTTTGGGGGGGAAATAGTTTCAGACCCACCTCTGGGTTTTGAAATCCTAAAGATACGCCATCAAAGTCTATGGTTGGAATTCCCCTTTCAGTTCTTCTCTCTGGCACATGCCTCCTGGAGAAGCTGCCACCTCAGAAGTCCACAGGTTTTATGTTGATCCGCAGCTCAGCCCCAGTTACACCACATTTTTGTTTCTTTCTTATTAGACACTTTCTTGTTTTTTGTGTTTTTGCAGCTGTTAAAATTGCAACAAGAATGCAGAAGAAAATCACCGCAAAGAGGGAGCAAATCGATGTGTTACAAAGCCGGGTGCATCTCCTGGAAGAAGCCTTGACTAACGCTACCAAGGTAATTGTCTATCATTCGGGAACGCGTGAGACGTCAGCAACAAATGTCAAATTAGGAATATAAACATCTTGGGAATAACAACTTTTAGCTCCAAGTCTCGTCCTGATTGCACCAAGAATGTAACTATCCACATTGAAAAGAGATTACATTCTAAATAGACACAAATAGCCTCATATGTATGTGCAAGACCAAAAATGGCACAAATGCAGTCATACTGCACTGCTTGGGGCCCACCAGTGGATTGTTTCCCGGAGCCACCATGGTTTGTTCTTGGGGGCCCACCAGTGGTGATTCTTTGGGGGCCCCCCCGTTAGTTGGTTCTTGGGCCACCAGTGGGTTTTTTTGGGGGTATTTTCGGGCCCCATGAGTTATTTCCCGGGGCCCACCAGTGGAGGTTTGGGGAAAATGGGGTTTTTGGGGCCCCCCCAGTGGAGTTGATTCTTGGGGGCCCCCCCATAGGTTGATCTTGGGGCCCACCAGCAGTTGATTCTTGGGTCCCACCCAGTGAGGTTGATTTTTGGGGCCATCAGTGGAGTTTTTATTCCTTTGGCCCCCAGTTAGACTTTATTTTGGGGCACACCAGTGGGTTGATTTTGGGGTCCACCAGTGGAGTGATTCTTGGGGCCCCCCGTGGAGTTTTATTCATGTGGCCCACCGGTGGAGTTTTTTCTTGGGCCCACCGTGGAGATGATTCTTGGGGGGCCCCCAGTGGGGATGATTCTTGGGCCCACCCGTGGGATGATTCTTGGGGCCACCCGTAATTTTTATTCCTTGGGGCCCACCTGGATTGTTCTTTGGGGGCCCCCCGTGGATTGATTCTGGGCCCACCAGTGGTGTTTATTCTGGGGGCCCCAGGGAGTTTTTATTCCTGGGGCCCCAATGGGGTTGATTTTGGGGCCCCAATGGAGTTGATTCTTTGGGGGCCCCCAGTGATTGATTTTTGGGGGCCCCCCCATGGGGTTGATTTTTGGGGGCCCCCCAGTGGAGTTGATTCTTTGGGCCCCCCAGTGAATTGATTCTTTGGGGCCCACCAGGGAGTGATTCCGGGTCCACCATGAGTTATTTGGGGGCCCCCCCTGGAGTTAATTCTTTTTGGCCACGTAAAAATTGTTTTTTTGGGCACCATGGAAAAATTCTTGGGTCCACCATGGAGTTTATTCCGGGCCCCCATGGATTTATTCTTTTGGGAACCAGTGGAGTTGATTCTGGGCCCCCCAGTGGAGTTTATTTTGGGGGCCCACCCGTGGGGGTTTATTCTTGGGGCCCCCCCAGTGGGGTTGATTCCTGGGGCCCACCATGGAGTTTATTCTGGGCCCACCGTGATTGATTTTTGGGGCCCCCCATGAGGGGGGGGGAATTCCCCCGGGGGCCCCCATGGGTTATTCTTGGGGCCCCCATGGGTGATTCTGGGCCCACCCGTGGAGGATTTGGGCCCACCAGTGAGTTGTTTTGGGGCCCACCAGGGAGTGATTCTTGGGCCACCAGTGGGGAAAATTTTTTGGGGCCCACCAGTGGAGATGATTCTTGGGGCCCCCATGGAGATGATTCTTGGGGTCCACCAGTGAGATATTTTGGGGGCCCCCAAAAGGGGTATTCTTGGGTCCCACATGGAGATGATTTTTTGGGTCCACCAGTGGGGTGATTTGGGCCCCCCATGAAAATGATTCCTTTTTGGGCCCCCCAGTGGTTGATTCTTGGGCCACCCGTGGGGGTTGATCTTGGGCCCACCATGGGTTGATTTGGGGCCCCCATGGGTTTATTCTTGGGCCCACCAGTGGAGTTGATTTTTGGGGCCCACCAGTGGGGTGATTCTTTGGGCCCCCCCGTGATTTTTTTTGGGGCCCCCCGTGGGTGTTTTTGGGCCCCCCCAGGGAATGATCTTGGGGCCCAACAGTGGGTGATTTTGGGCCACCCGTGGAGTGTTCCCCTTGGGGCCCCCCATGGATTTGGTTCTTGGGCCCACCAGTGGAGGATTCTTGGGCCCCCCAGTGGGGTTGATTCTGGGCCCCCATGGGGGTGCTTGGGGGCCACCATTGGGGTTAAATTTTTGGGCCCACCAGTGGGATTTTTGGGGGCCACCCTGGGGTTAAATTTTTGGGGGCCCCAGGGGATTGATTCTTGGGGCCCACCAGGGTTGATTTTGGGCCCACATGGGGTTTTATTCCCTTGGGGCCCACCAGTAATTTATTCCGGGGTACCCTGGAATATTTTGGGCCCCCCAAAGGGGGTTATTCTTGGGCCCCCCGTAGGTTGTTCTTGGGCCACATGGAATTTCTTTGGGCCCCCCAGTGATTGATTCCTGGGCCCACCAGTGGGGATATTTTGGGGGCCCCCCATGGAGTGATTCTTGGGGCCCAGTGGGGTTGATTTTTGGGGCCCCCCAGTGGAGGAATCTGGGGCCCCCCCGTGGAAATGATTCTTGGGGCCACAGTGAGGTTCTTGGGCCCCACCATGGGGGGTGATTTTGGGGCCCCCCCAGGAGTTGATTCTTGGGGCCCCCCAGTGGGTGTTTTGGGCCCCCCCAGTGGGGGTGTTCTGGGGCCCCAAGAGTTGATTCTTGGGGCCACCATGGAGTTGATTCTTGGGCCCCCGGGAGTTGATTTTGGGGGCCACAGTGGATGACTTTGGGCCCACCAATGGAGTTGATTTTTGGGGCCCCCCCTGGAGTTTATTCTTGGGGCCCCCTGAATTTTATTCTTGGGGCCACCCGTAGTTTTTTCTTGGCCCACCAGAGTTTTATTTTTGGGGCCACCATGGATTTATTCTTGGGGGGGGCCCCCATGAAGTTTATCTTGGGGCCACCATGATTTTTTCTTGGGCCCAAGTGAGTTTCAGCGCCCACACTTGTCTTGGAACTATGTAGAAGGGGAAAAACGTTTCCCCATGGAACCCCCGAACTGGGGAACACACCCCCCCCTGTAGGGCTCCCCTAAAAAAGTGGAGCCGGGCCCCCCTGCGGGGTACTTGAACAAATGGGGAAAGGGCCCCCCCTTTTCCTGGGAACCCCAAAACGAATGGAGAAAACCGCGCCCTGTACTGGGGAAATCCCATAGACAGAAGGAGAAAAGGCCAACTGTACTGAACTCCCATAGCAGGGAAGGCCACTGGGTTTCTCCATTGAGTGACATTGGGGCTGGCCCTTCCCCCAGTGGGAGGCCCAACCTTGGGGGCCACAATATCAACTTTGGTAAATTACCTTGATTGCCTCAAAATATTTGGTGGTGCCCCCCTAAAATCTGGGGGCCCCATTTTTTAAGGTCAAAATCCTTTACTTGACAATTGGGGGGCCTTGATTTTTTTATTTAATTCAATTGTTTTTAGGATAAACAGATTCTGAAAGTGGAGAAGAAAAAGTTGATGCAGGAGTGTGTGCAGGAGGCGTCCGAGAGGCAGAAGCTTTCTGGGGCCGTCGAGATCCTCAGAACTGAGAATAACTCCCTTAAAGGGGATGTGACCAGAACAGAAGCCGCCCTGGAGAAGGTAACCCTTTCTGATTCCCAACCTTTGGGCTGTATTAGGGCGAATTTCCTTCCTGATGATCCCTCTCTTTATAGAAACTTTATGTGATCGGCAACACTTGCCATAAGTCTCAGCTGGTGAAACGTTCTAGAACAGATCTGCACAAGTTGGCAGGAGGTGGGGGCTAAAACTGCCTGAGAACGCCCCAGGATCAGGTGGTAATGGCATTATGCTGCCCAGGAATGGCCCAGGATCAAGTGGGAATGACCCTAATTCAAGTGGGTACGCACAGTGGACCCCCAGGGTAACGCCCCTTGACTACTTAGGAACACCCTGTGACTGCATGCAAATGCACAGATCGGGTGGGATTGGCCTTAGATCAAGTGGGAACACGACTAGACCACTTGGGAACACACTGACTGCCCGGGAATGCCCAAGGATCGAGCATGAATGCTCCCAGATCAAGTGGGAACAACCCCAGATCACCGGGGAACAACACTGACTGTTCGGGAATGCCCTTGGATGGAGTAGTAATTCCCCCAGATCAAGTGGGATGCCCCATAACCATCGGTGGATGCCCCCTAAATAAATTTTGTGGGGCTAGACTTGTGTAACTCCTGCCCCTTTGTGGACCAGTTTGCAGGCCGCTAAAAATGCTTTCGTGAGCCACAAGCAGCCCATGGGCCATATGTTGTGGAGGCCTGTTCTAGTAGGGTCTGGCCAAGATTGATGTGGCCGTTTTTGTTTTTATATTAATCGTTATATAACAGAATCTGATTATCATTTTAATAGGGAGCTGATAAGATCAGTAATAGAAATACAGAATGTCAGGTTACAGCTGCCCATAGATTCTATGGAGAGGGGAGGGGGATGTGGCAAGGTAGGTTGTAGATTAACCGTTATATACCTGAATCTTATTATCATTTTAATAGGGAGCTTATAAGATCAGTAATAGAAATACAGAATGTCAGGTTACAGCTGCCCATCGATTCTATGGAGAGGGGAGGGGGATGAGGCCAGTTTGTTTTTAGATTAACCGTTATATACCTGAATCTTATTATCATTTTAATAGGGAGCTTATAAGATCAGTAACAGAAATACAGAATGTCAGGTTACAGCGTTACAGCTGCTCATAGAATCTATGGAGAGGGGAGGGTGATGTGGCCGTTTTTTTTTTTATATTAACCGTTATATACCTGAATATTATTATAATTTTAATAGGGAGCTGAAAAGATCAGGAATAGAAATTCAGAATGTAAGGTTAAAGCGTTACAGCTGCTCATAGATTCTATGGAGAGGGGAGGGTGATGTGGCCGGGCTGTTTTTATATTAATCATTATATAACTGAATCTTATTATCATTTTAATAAGGAGCTTATAAGATCGATTACAGATATACAGAATGTCAGAAAGATTGGTTACAGATATGCAGGTAGTTAGGTTATAGCTGCCTATAGATGTTATGGAGAGGGGAGGGGGCTGTGGCTTGTTTGTTTTCATCTAATAACCTGGAAGTGATGAGAGAGGAGAAAGTAACTGCAAAACCCCTAAATCTGTGGATTAAGAATTAGTTTAGACCGATGTGCCTGTGCTTCTTTGTTGCAGAGTTTGTTCCAGTTGTCAGAATGCCAAGCGGTCATCCAACTCCTGGAGCAGGAAACCATGCGCTTGAGGCTGCAGCACACACTGGACCTGCAGGCAAGAAGGCGTTCATTATTATAATATACTTATCTTGGTTTTAAATAGATTTATATACTGCAATGCCTAAACTTGCTGATGAATTTACCAGTTTGACCCCAGTTTGCTCTTGTGACGATTCCGACTGGCACAGACAGCAACAAAGCGTATAACAGAAAAGAAGCCAGCCAGCAGCCCCATGCAAGTAATAGGAAGCATGTACCAAAAAATAAATACAAGAACTTACCGATGGATGATGGACAGCAAAGTGGACAATGGCAAGAGCACAATGGAGACGGAAGGATATATTACTTGAATCAAGAAGCAAGACACAAAAAAACCTGACCCTAAATCTGACCCTAACCTGTCCCTAAATCTGACCCTAACACCAGACACCCCTGATCCTATCCTACCCCTGACAATAACCCTACCAAGATCCTCTCACTATGCTGGCTCTAACACTCCTAGACACCAAACACTCCTAGCCCTATTCTATCCCTGACAATATCCCTACCAAGGTGCCCTCACTATGCTGACCCTAACATCAGACACCCTTGGCCCTATCAATCCCTGATAATATCCTTATGTCCCTCACTATACTGGCCCTAAAACCAGCCACCCCCGGCCCTGTCCTGACAATATCCCTACCAAGGTCCCTTCACTATGCTGACCATAACACCAGACACCCCTGGCCTTATCCTACCAATTTCCCTATCAAGTTCCTCTCACTATGCTGGCCCTAGAACCAGACACTCCTGGTCCCATCCTACCCCTGACAATATTCCTACCAAGGTCCCCCCACTATGCTGACCCTAGCACCAGACGCTCCTGGTCCCGTCCTACCCCTGACAATATCCCTACCAAGATCCCCTCACTATGACGGTCCAAATACCAGACACCCATGGCCCTATCCTGTCAATATTCCTATCAAGGTCCCCCCACTATGCTGAACCTAGCACCAACACACCCCTGTCCCTATTTTACCTCTGATAATATCCCTACCAATGTCATCTCATTATGCTGACCCTAACATCAGACACCCTTCGCCCTATCCAATCCCTGATAATATACTTATGTCCTTTACTATTCTGGCCCTAAAACCAGCCACCCCTGTCCTTATCCTAACAATTTCCCTACCAAGGTCCCCTCACTATGCTGGCCCTAACACCAGACACCCCTGTCCCTGTCCTAACAATATCCCTACCAAGTTCCCCTCACTATGCTGGCCCTAACACCAGACACCCCCGGCCCTGTCCGGACAATAGCCCTACGAAGGTCCCCTCACTATGCTGGCCCTAACACCAGACCCCTGGCCCTCTCTTATCCCTGACAATATCCCTAACAAGGTCCCCTCACTATGCTGTCCCTAACACCAGACCCCTGGCCCTATCTTATCCCTGACAATATCCCTATCAAGGTCCCCTCACTATGATGGCCCTAACACCAGACACCCCTAGCCCTATCCTGTCAATATTCCTACCAAGGTCCCCTCACTATGCTGAACCTAGCACCAACACACCCCTGGCCCTATTTTACCTCTGACAATATCCCTACCAATTTCCCTTCATTATGCAGACAACCTTGGCCCTATCCAATCCCTGATAATATCCTTATGTCCCACACTATGCTAACCCTAAAACCTGACAATATCCCTACCAAGGTCCCATTACTATGCGGGCTCTAGCACCAGACACCTCTGGTCCCATCTTACCCCTGACACTATCCCTGCCAATGTCCCTCATTCTGCTGCCTCTACCCAAACTGCTCAAAACTACCCAAGAGAACTCAAGAATTAGACATACTCCAAGACTGACACAGGGAAAAACAGAGGCAACAGAGAACAAGACAAACAGGGCTCTAACAACTAGGAACAGCTAACTGCCAAAACAGGACTGAATGCAACAAGCTCACAAGAAACAAACTCCCTGCTACCAGTATAGACAACAACCAGCTACAAATTGAAATTCTGCCTTATAGATGTTAGCATAGCAATAAATCATTCCCAAATAATCACGTTCACATGTGCACATGGTCAGCTGATAGTCAAAGAGCTGTTTGAGACAGTTGCATAGCACGATCTTCATCTGATCTAGTAAGCAGGAGAGGAAGGAATGGCAGAAGTCTAGTGTCTGGAAGCATTGGTCGGTCTGCAGCCATAGAGAAGTCACTGACCTCCAACTTGTTTGTTTTTCAGGAGCTTAAAGGGCCGGTGTCTGATTTATCTGGCAGATCAGTACATTTAAGAAGTGCAATCTCCTTGCTGCACTCTGCAGACCCCTTCCACCCACAGAACAAGAAGCAGATGCATTTCTGTGATGCCATCAAAATAAGTGAGGTAAGGACTTTCTACTGGAATAACCCTGTTCTGCATTGATAAGGGACAAACACCCCGCAAACAGCTATCTGCAGATGGGAGGCGCTTCCTTATGGAGGAATCACTGGCTTATCTTAAAATCCCCAGTCATATTTCAGGGCTCTTTATGTGGCTGAAATGGACGCTTCTTTCAATAAGTCGTACCAGAGACCCAGATCTATTCCAGAAATCCTATTTGCAATGTGCACAGGTCAGCTGATAGTCAAAGAGCTGTTTAGACATTTGCATAGCAAATCTTCTTTTGATTAGTAAGCAGGAAAAAGGAAGGAATGGCAGAAGTCTAGTGTCTGGAAGCATTGGTCGGTCTGCAGCCATAGAGAAGTCACTGACCTCCAACTTTTTTGTTTTTCAGAGTTTAAAAGGCCCCGGGTCTTTTTATCGGGCAGATCATACATTAAGAAGTGCAATCCCCTTCTGCCTCTGCAGACCCCTTCCCCCCCACAGAACAAGAAGCAATGCTTTCTGTGATGCCATCAAAATAAGTGAGGTACAGATTTTCAATGGAAAAACCCCTGTTCTGCTTTGAAAGGGAAAAAGCCCCCCCGAAAAACACTATCTGCAGATGGGAGGCACTTCCTTATGGAGGAATTACTGGCTTATCTTAAAATCCCCAGTCATATTTCAGGGCTCTTTATGTGGCTGAAATGGACGCTTCTTTCAATAAGTCGTACCAGAGACCCAGATCTATTCCAGAAATCCTATTTGCACCCCTAGGTATGGTCTTCTAGATGCCTAGTCTAGAGGCACCCCGATGTATGGTCTTGATACCGCTGGCCTAGAGACACCCGTAGGTATGGTCGTGACACCCCTGATCTATAGGCACCCCAAGGTATGGTCTTGTAGACCCCTGATCTATAGGCACCCCTAGGTGTGGTGTTGTAGACCCCTGGTCTAGAGGCACCCCTAGGTGTGGTCTTGGCACCTCTAAGTATAGTCTTGACAACCCGGTCTAGAGGCACCCCTAGGTATGGTCGTGACACCCCTGATTTAGAGGCACCCCTAGGTATGGTCTTGACACCCCTGGTCTAGAGGCACCCATAGGTATGGTCTTGTAGCCCCATTGGTCTAGAGGCACCCCTTGGTATGGTTTTGTAGACCCTGTCTAGAGGCACCCCTGAGGTATAGTCTTGTATACCTCCGGCTAGAGGCATCCCTAGGTATAGTCTTGTAGGCACCCCTGGGTATGGTCTTGACATGCCTGGTCTAGAGGCATCCCTAGGTGTGGTCTTGGCACCTCTAGGTATAGTCTTGACACCCCGGTCTAGAGGCACCCCTAGGTATGGTCGTGACACCCCTGATTTAGAGGCACCCCTAGGTATGGTCTTGACACCCCCGG
Organism: Phyllomedusa bahiana; assembly: GCA_025379985.1. Taxonomy (NCBI): domain Eukaryota; kingdom Metazoa; phylum Chordata; class Amphibia; order Anura; family Hylidae; genus Phyllomedusa; species Phyllomedusa bahiana. Next base: position 19,829 of record JAODAL010033007.1, on the reverse strand, counting down.
TCTAGAGGCACCCATAGGTATGGTCTTGTAGCCCCATTGGTCTAGAGGCACCCCTTGGTATTGTTTTGTAGACCCCTGGTCTAGAGGCACCCCTAGGTATAGTCTTGTAAACCCCGGGGCTAGAGGCATCCCTAGGTATAGTCTTGTAGGCACCCCTGGGTATGGTCTTGACACGCCTGGTCTAGAGGCATCCCTAGGTGTGGTCTTGACACCCCTGGTCTAGAGGCACCCCTAGGTATGGTCTTGTAGGCGCCCCTGGGTATGGTCTTGACACGCCTGGTCTAGAGGTACTGATAGGTATGATCTTGACACCCCTGGTCTAGAGGCACCCCTAGGTATGGTCTTGTAGACCCCTGGTCTAGAGGCACCCCTTGGTATTGTTTTGTAGACCCCTGGTCTAGAAGCACCCTAGGTATGTTGTCTTGCTAGAGCCCCTGGTCTTGAGGCCCCCTAGGTATGGTCTTGACACGCCTCTAGGCTTATAGTCTTGTAGACCTCTGGTCTAGAGACAGCCATAGGTATGGTCTTGACAACCCTCGTCTAGAGGCACCAATAGGTATGGTCTTGACACCCCTGGTCTAGAGGCACCCCTAGGTATGTCTTGTAGACCCCTGGTCTAGAGGCACCTCTAGGTATAGTCTTATAGACCCCTGGTCTAAAGGCATTCCTAGGTATGGTCTTGTAGACCCCGGGGCTAGAGGCATCCCTAGGTATAGTCTTGTATCGGCAACCCTGGGTATGGTCTTGAAGCCGGGGCTAGAGGCATCCCTAGGTGTAGGTCTTGGCCCTGCTAGATAGTCTTACCTCGACCTGAGGTCTAGAGCACCCATCTATGTTGGGCGTGGAACCACGTGTTTCTAAGCCACACCCTAGGAAGGGCTTGACACCCAAGACTAGTCGTACCAGGTTTCCAAGTAAGGACTCGGTCACTTGAATGGATCCCTCCTTCATATATCAATGAGTATTCCAGAGGACTCCCCAAAATGTGCTGACTTCATTTCTATGTGAAAGGACTGGTTTCGCATCCCTAATATCTTTATCCCTTTGGGCTATCGAGTATTCAATTGATCAGGTAAAAGTCCTTTAGGGTCCCTGGTTGGACTTGAACCGTCAGATGGCACCGATAGGTGTGGTCTTGACACCCCTGGACTAGAGGCACCCTAGGTATGGTCTTGTAAGGCGCCCTGGTATGGTCTTGACACGGGGTCTGAAAGGGACCGTTTGGTATGATCTTGACAAAACCCCCGGGCTAGAGGGACCCCTAGGTATGGGTTTTGACCCCCGGGCTAGAGGCCCCCTGGTATTTTTTTTTTAGACCCTGGTCTAAAGTACCCCTAGTTTATCCGTAAAAACCCCGTGGGTAGGGGCATCCCTAGGATAGTTTGTAGGGCCCCCCGGGTAGGTCTTGACACCCGGTCTAGGGCATCCCAGGTTGTCTTTTGACCTCGGTCTAGAGGACAGCCATAGGTATGGCTTGAACCCCCCGTCTAGAGGGGCCCCAAAAGTATGGTCTGACACCCCTGGCTAAGGCACCCCTATATGGTCTTGACCCCCTCTAGAGGCCCAATAGGTATGTCTTGCACCCCCGGTCAAAAGCATCCCCAGGTATGGCTTGTGACCCCGGGCAAGGCATCCCTAGGTATAGCCCTTTTTGACCCCCATGCTGTGACTACTACGTATTATTTTGTGGGGAAAATAAATATACCCAACTCCTCATCATTGTTACATTTCTTGCTTGGCTGCATTTCCTCGGAGCTCTTAGGTTGCAATTTGTCAGCTGTCCTAATACTTCTGCCATCTGTTCAGGGCAACGGGAAACCTTTTTGAGGTATCGACGCTTTGACGTCCATCACCCACTAGAGACAAGGAAGCTTTGAAGCTGAGAAAGAACGCCAAGACTACGTCGGACCAGGTTTCCAAGTAAGACTCGGTCACTTGAAATGGAATCCCTCCTTCCATATATCAAATGAGTTATTCCCAGAGACTCCTAAAATGTGCAAGCTTCCATTTCTCATGTGAAAGGACTGGTTTCCATCCCATACTAACTTTTTCCGCTTTGACTATCCGAGTATTCAATTGATCAGGAGTAAATGTCCTTTAGAAGGTCCATATTTCGTGGTCTTCAGAAGCAGTGGAGATGTGGCCTCACCCTCAAAGGGCTGTTCCCATGATAGAGTTTGATATAAAATAAGTCCTCCTACAACTGTTTCATTGACTGTAGAAACACAGGAGGCAAAATCTAAAAAATCTAGCTCCGTCACCAAGGCCTTTTAAGGCGCTGGTTGCTTAAGGGGTTAAAGAGAAGATTTTTCTCAAATACAAGTCATTAGAAAATCAGAAGATTTCCCTCATTATTACAGGGAAACAGGTTTTACTTTCCCTTTGTCAAGCAGAGATCACAAGCTGGTGAGATTCCTTCAGTGGGAGATACCAACTGCGCAGGAGGAGCTGAGGACATAGTCATTTCTACGTTGTTAAACTGAGTCTTTCACTGTACATACATATGTCTGACACGGATTAACTGCTGCTTTTAGGCTCCTCCTCCACAGCGCACAGGCAGGGGAGCCAATAGGGCAGTACGGGCAGTACTACTGACAGGGGCCCTAATCAAAAAAGGGGCCCACTGATAAGTTAAAAAATAGGAACTAGTAACGGGTGGGTGCCCCATTTTATTTGGCTGTATGGGGCCCTGAAACGGTTAAAAGATAACTGATGGCAGCCCTGCATTGCTGCTAATCTAATAACACCCAGCATGAAGATAGCAGCCCAGAGCTTCCCAGTGTACAGATGATACAGACTTATAGGCTCCGCCCTGCTCAGTGGACTCCCCCAGCTCAGAAACAGGAAGTTTCACAGAGCTGTCAACATAGTGATCCATCATACATTCAGGAACCTGTCTTAAAGGGCCAGCACTTTAATTTTTTTTAAACTGAATTACAGGTGAAATGTTTCATTGCATTGATCCTCGCCATTCATTGGTGGTGTCATTCCCACGCTGCGTTACGTTGCTTCTCCCACTATACACAGTTTGACCTGTATATCCCACTATACACAGTATGACCAGTATATCCCACTATACACAGTGTGACCTGTATATTCCACTATACACAGTGTGACCTGTATATCCCACTATACACATTTATGACCCACTAAAACTCCACCACTATACACAGTTGACCTGTATATCCCACTATACACAGTGGAAAACCTTATAATCCCACTATACACTGATGAACACAAAAGTGTGACCTGTATATCCCACTATACACAGTGTGACCTGTATATCCCCCTATACACAGTGTGACCTGTATATCCCACTATACACAGTGTGACCTGTATATCCCACTCTACACAGTGTGACCTGTATATCCCACTATATACAGTGGGACCTGTATATCCCACTATACACAGCATGACCTGTATATTCCCACTATACATAGAACCACTATACACAGTGTGATCTGTATATCCCACTATACACAGTGTGCCCTGTATTTCCCACTATACACAGGTTGACCTGTATATCCCACTATACACAGTGTGACCTGTATATCCCGCTATTCACAGTGTGACCTGTATATCCCAGTATACACAGTGTGACCTGTATTCCATACAAGTGTGACCTGTATTCCACTATACAGTGTGACCTGATTCCCATATACGGTGACCTGTATATCCCTATACAGGGACTTATATCCATATAACAGTGTGACCTGTATTCCACTATACACGTGTGACTGTATATCCATAACGTGTACCTGTATATCCCACAAGGTCGTAGGCCCCCCCCCCCCCCCCCCCCCCCCCCCCCCCCCCCCCCCCCCTGCCTATCTTTTTAAAAATTACATAGAAGACCCGGAAGATAAGGAGGACGCTCTGCCGGGTGCTGAGAATGGTGAGTCCAGTTCACACATTTAAGAGGTAAATTTTGTCCTTGTAGAATGCTTGCTATGGGTGTAAAATGGGCTCTCTCACTATGGGTTTACTGTGGGTATACTACGGGTAAAATATGGGTGTACTGTGAGTGCACTGTGGGTGTACTGTGGATGTACTATGATTGCACTAAGGGTGTATTATGGGTGCACTACTGGTGTATTATTGGTGCACTATGGGTGTATTAAGGATGTACTATGGGTGTAAAATGGGTGCACTGTGGGTGTGCTAAGGGTGTATCATGGATAAACGATGGGTGTACTATGGATGCACTATGGGTGTACTATGGGTGTACTATGGATGCACTATGGGTGTATTATGGGTGTACTATGGGTGCAATGTGGGTGTATTATGGGTGTATTATGGATGCACTATGGGTGTACTATCGAGGTACTATGGGTGTACTATGGGGGTACTATGGATGTACTATGGATGTACTATGGATACACTATGGGTGTATTATGGGTGTACTATGGATGCACTATGGGTGTATTATGGGTGCAATGTGGGTGTATTATGGATGCACTATGGGTGTATTATGGGTGTATTATGGGTGCACTATGGGTGTATTATGGGTGCACTATGAGTGTATTATGGATGCACTATGGGTGTATTATGGGTGCACTATGGGTGTATTATGGGTGTACTATGGGTGCAATGTGGGTGTATTATGGATGCACTATGGGTGTATTATGGATGCACTATGGGTGTATTATGGTGTATTTGGTGCACATTGGGTGTATTATGGTGATATAGTGGGATACTATGGGTGTATTAGGGGTGTATTATGGGTGCACATGTGGGTGATTAGGTTATGGTGCAATGTGGGTGTATTATTGGTGTACTATGGGGGTACTATGGGTGTACTATGGGTAAGGATGCACTATGGTGTACTATGGTTGTACTATGGGTGTATTCTGGATGCAATATGGGTGTATTATGGGGGCACTATGGGTGTATTATGGGTGCACTATGGGTGTATTATGGATGCACTATGGGTGTATTATGGGTGTACTATGGGTGCAATGTGGGTGTATTATGGGTGTACTATGGATGCACTATGGGTGTATTCTGGATGCACTATGGGTGTCCTATCGGGGTACTATGGGTGTACTATGGGTGTACTATGGGTGTACTATGGATGTACTATGGATGTACTATGAGTGTACTATGGGTGTACTATGGATGTACTATGGGTGTACTATGTGTGTACTATGGATTCACTATGGGTGTTCTATGGATGTACTATGGGGGTACAATGGATGTACTATGGATGTACTATGGATGTACTATGGATGTACTATGGATGTACTATGAGTGTACTATGGGTGTATTATTGGTGTTCTATGGGTGTACTATGCGAGTACTATGGATGCACTATGGGTGTTCTATGGATGTACTATGGGGGTACTATGGGTGTACTATGGGGGTACTATGGGTGTACTATGGATGCACTATGGGTGTACTATGGGTGTATTATTGGTGTACTATGGGTGTACTATGGATGCATTATGGGTACTATGGTGTACATGTGATAGGTTATATGTGCACTATGGTTGCAATGGGGTATTATGGTGTACTATGGTGAAATATGGGTGTACTATGGATGTACTATGGGTGTACTATGGATGCACTATGGGGGTACTATGGATGTACTATGGATGCACTATGGGTGTATTATGGGTGTACTATGGATGCACTATGGGTGTATTATGGGTGTACTATGGATGTACTATGCGTGTACTATGGGTGTATTATTGGTGTATTGTGGGTGTACTATGGATGCACTATGGGTGTATTATGGGTGTACTATGGATGTACTATGCGTGTACTATGGGTGTATTATTGGTGTACTATGGGGGTACTATGGGTGTACTATGGATGTACTATGGGGGTACTATGGGTGTACTATGGATGCACTATGGGTGTATTATGGGTGTACTATGGGTGCAATGTGGGTGTATTATGGATGCACTATGGGTGTATTATGGATGCACTATAGGTGTATTATGGGTGCACTATGGGTGTATTATGGATGCACTATGGGTGTATTATGGATGCACTATGGGTGTATTATGGGTGCACTATGGGTGTATTATGGGTGCACTATGAGTGTATTATGGATGCACTATGGGTGTATTATGGGTGCACTATGAGTGTATTATGGGTGCACTATGGGTGTATTATGGGTGCACTATGGGTGTATTATGGGTGCACTATGGGTGTACTATGGGTGCAATGTGGGTGTATTATGGGTGTATTATGGATGCACTATGGGTGTACTATCGAGGTACTATGGGTGTACTATGGATGTACTATGCGTGTACTATGGGTGTATTATTGGTGTACTATGGGTGTACTATGGGAGTACTATGGATGCACTATGAATTTACTATGGGTGTACTATGGATGTACTATGGGTGTACTATGCATGCATTATGGGTGTACTATGGGTGTACTATGGATGCATTATGGGTGTACTTTGTGTGTACTATGGATTCACTATGGGTGTACTATGGATGCACTATGGGTGTACTATGGATGCACTATGGGGGTACTATGGATGTACTATGGATGCACTATGGGTGTATTATGGGTGTACTATGGGGGAACTATAGATACACTATGGGTGTACTATGGATGCACTATAGGTGTACTATGGGGGAACTATGGATGCACTATGGATGTACTATGGGTGTATTATGGATGCACTATGGGCGTAGTATGTGTGTACTATGTGTGCAATGTGGGGGTACTATGGGTGTAATATGGATGCACTATGGGTGTATTATGGGTGTACTATGGGGGTACTATGGGTGCAATGTGGGTGTACTATGGGTGCAATGTGGGTGTATTATGGGTGTACTATGGATGTACTATGGGGGTACTATGGGTACTTGGGTTTTATGTTTATGGATGCACTATGGGGTATGATTATTGGAGGCACTATGGGTGTATTATGGGTGTACTATGGGTTCAATGTGGGTGTATTATGGGTGTACTATGGATGTACTATGGGTGTATTATGGAGGTACTATGGATGTACTATGGGTGTACTATGGATGTACTATAGGTGTACTGTGGGGGTACTGTGGATGTACTATAGGTGTACTGTGGGGGTACTGTGGATGTACTATGGGAGTACTATGGATGTACTATGGGAGTACTATGGATGCACTATAGATGTATAGAAACAAAAATAAAAAGAGAGCAAGTATAATAGTTGCCCTCTTTTTCTTTTTGCTTCTATTCATGTGGTTTTTGGGCACTTGGTAGCACCCATTTAATTTATTTAGGTGGTGCCCACCTCTTTCTATAATTTTCAAATATTGTACTCTAGATGTGTCATGAGTGTGCCATGGGTGCACTATGGGTACACTGTAAATGCACTATAGATGTACCATGAGTCTACTATGGATACATTATGGGAGCACTATGGGTGTAATTTGGGTGCACTCTAAATGTACTATGTTCGTATTATGGATATATTTTAAGTCTACTATGGGTATGTTATAAATGTATGTATGAGTGTCCTGTAGATGTATGTACTATAGATGTATTATGGATGCATTATGGGTGTACTTTGGATGTACTATAAGTGTGCTATGGGTGCACTATTGATGTACTATAGGGGTACTGTGAATGTACTCTTGATGTACTATGGATTTACTATGTTTAAGCAATGGGTGTACTATGGTTGCACTATAGTTATACTTTGGGTGTACTTTGTTTGTAATATGGTTGCCCTATGGGTTTACTATAGATGTACCCTGGATGTACTATGAGTATACTATAGATGTACTATGGGTGCTCTATGGTTGTACTAGGAGTTTACTATGGGTGCACTGTATGTGTATTAGGGAGGTACTATGTGTGTCATAGATGTACTTTGGGTGCACTGTCGATGTTTTATAGGTGTATTATTGATGTACTATGGGTGTACTTTGTAATATAGTTGCCCTATGGGTGTTTAATGGGTGCACTATAGGGGTACTATGGATGTACTATGGGGGTACTATGGGTGCACTATGGGTGTACTATGGCTGCAATATGAATGTTTTATAGGTGTATTTTTTATGTACTATGGGTGTATTATGGCTGTACTATGGGTGCACTATTGGTGCATTTTGGATGTATTATGAGAGTACTATGGATGTTTTATTGGTGTACAATGGGAGTACTATGTTTAAACAATAAGTGTACTATGGTTGCACTCTAGCTATACTTTGAGTGTACTTTGTTTGTAATATGGTTATCCTAGGGGTTTATAATGGCCATGTAATGGGAGCACTATGGGTCTACTATAGGTGTACTATGGGTATGTAATGGGTGGACTATGGGTGTATAATGGGTGCACTATGTGTGTATTATAGTTGTACTATGGGTGTATTATGGGTGCACTATGGGTGTATTATGGATGCACTATGAGTATATAATGGGTGCACTATGGGTGTATTACAGTTGTACTATGGGTGTGTAATGGGTGCACTATGGGTGTGTAATGGGTGCACTATGGGGTATATATGGGTGCACTATGGGTGTTCATATATGGGGGTGTAAGGGACACAATGGGTGCATTATGGAAAAGGGCATGGGTCTGTAATGGGTGTGTAATGGGTGCACTATAGTTGTACTATGGGTGAACTACTTTATGCTTCTCATTACATATTATGTTTCATTTCATAGTGTTGCCGCCCTTGGCCTCTTCCCTCATGAAACACGACCATAAAGAAGACTGCAGAGCCCGGTCTCCGGTGCACCGCCTGCTGACTGCTCCAGCCGGTGACATTGACATCCATGGAAGGTTCTACAGCGCTCATGAGGATCCGGGCTTTCCTCTTGGTAAGTCCTTTCTCTGTGAGTCGCTCCTCATACATGCAGAGCACGGGCAAAGGAACCCGAAACCTAGAAATTATGGATGAATGGCAATGGAAGATGAGCTGGACCGCACTGTTTGCTTCATGAACCTGCAGAAAATCCTACAGATAAGTCTTCTTTAGAAACCTGCCGAAAAACACATGGGTTAAAGGGGTCGTCCAGGGGAACACAGGAAACAGCTCTGTGTTTAGCCCAGGAGATCAGGTGACCAAAGGGGTGTGGCTTTTTTTCAGGGCAGTCTATGAAGTTCAGTAGTTCTGTGTCTTCACACACAGCAAAAAGCTCTATGTCCAGCCCAGGAGATCAGATGACCAAAAGGGTGTGACTTTTTCACTGCAGTTTTTGAAGCCTAGTAGTTATGTAACACCACACACAGGAAACAGCTCTGTGTCCAACCCAGGAGATCAGGTGACCAAAGGGGTGTTGCTTTTTTCGGGGCAGTCTTTGAAGCCTAGTACATGGGAAATAGCTCTGTGTCCAGCCCAAGAGATCATGTGACCAAAGGGGTGTGATTTTTTTTTCACTGTAGTCTTTGAAGCCTAGTAGTTCTGTGACACCACAAACAGGATGAAGCTCTGTGTCCAGCCCAAGAGATCAGCTGACCAAAGGGGTGTGACTTTTTCATGGCAGTCTTTGAAGCCTATTAGTTCTGTGACACCACACACAGGAAACAGCTCTGTGTCCAGTCCAGGAGATCAGGTGACAAAAAGGGTGTGACTTTTTTATGACAACCATTGAAGCCACACCCTTTTTTTTTACTGCCTTCCAAGGCTTTTAACATAAGGAAGGAAACAGGGGTTGGTAGTGAGACTGAGGTTGGATAGAAAAGAGATAGACAAAGCACAGCAAAGGATTCTGGGACTTGTAGTTTTACAAATTAGAAATGTTGCAGAGCGTGGGAGCGACATAAAGCAGAAGTGAGGCACAAATCAGCACAGAAAACATCATAGGGAGATGAATGAAGACTCAGGCAAGCAATGTGATGGGTTTTTTAATTAGTTTGTTGGATAACCACTTCATCTGTTCTCATTGTGGCTGTGGAAAGGTTGAGGGGTGGGAATGACAGCAGGAGTTATTGCCTTTGTATACTACTACAGACAGGGCAGAGCGGGGAGGCTCCTGCTGCAGCCAGACACAGCTCAGTTAGGAGGAGGAGGCGGACATTGCTGATCTCCGGGGTCACAGAGTAAATATTTCTATACATAATTAATAGTTTAAAATCAAAGAACTGAAAGAAGGAGTAGAAGGTGCTGGGAATTCTGGTGCATTTATTAGGTTACCTGCTCCTTTGTTCGGAACTGACACAACATTGGGGAGACAACCCCACAGGATCAGGTGAGGAGCCGTAGATGGGAAGAGAGATTAAAACACTCAAATCAAGAACAGATTTTATTCCAAACTGATTGATGAATGTAAATAGGATGAAGGAGGCAATAACATGGGGGGGGCTTCTTTCTGTTTCAGATGAACCGGGGTCTGCATTTGTCAGTGAAAATTATCAAAATCTGCAGCACAGACTGGAACATCTACAAAGCATCGCCAACGACCTACAGAGGAGGAATCAAGGTAACAGACACTTCTGTGACAGGAGATACAAATATATTAGAAGATAGATAGATATAAGATAGATATTAGATGGATAGATAGATATGAAATAGATATTAGATAGATAGATAGATAGATAGATAGATAGATAGATAGATAGATAGATACCAATAAGAAAAGAAAAAATGGACCCGGCGCGCGTCAGTATACTTCTGATGAAGCGCGAGTCCTCACGCGAAACGCGTCAAGTTTTAAAGTTGCTTTGTTTTTAATTTTGCATTGGTTATTCCTTTGCATTTTTAGAAATAAAACTATTTTTATTTAAAGGAGTTGTCTCCCTTCAGAGTTTCAGAGAATGCATGAATGAAATACTCTGTCACTTCCTGGTTCAGACTGACTCATTTGCATAAGCTCCATGCTTGTACAGCTCCATGCTGTGCTGTGCTTTCAGATGCTAATTAGATCAGATTAGCTTCTCAAACTACTAACAGGACTTCTTATCTGATCCCCAAAACAAAATCCCTAATTACAGTTCTGTTTATTTTACATAAATCAAGCTTTTTACTGCTGAGCAGCACAGGACACTGCCACTACCTGTGTGATGACTTCACTCACTGCTATCTCATTGAACAAACAGCAGGGGGAGAATTGTTTACAGGTTGGTTACTGAGGGAACTGAAATTCATAAATTCATAAATTCACTTGTATTTCCTTAGGGAAAACAGAGGAACAAAGCAATATATTTGGAAAATGTCTTTATTTTGTGTTCCCTACAATTTGAAAGCTATTCTTTGTAGCTAGACAACCCCTTTAAAGCCTTTAGTTCGGGCTTTTTTTTACAATACGCGCGCCGGGTCCATTTTTTCTTTTCCTATTGGCGTCTATCTCCTACTGGATCCCCGAACGGAGCATCAGGGACCAGCGGCTGTCATACTAAGGGCTACGGAATATAAATAGCCCTGTAAACGCATATGGGTGTTGTGCCTCTATATTAAGAGCGCAACATCCTAAGGTGAGAGTCCAACTCTTATACATACATTTACCTATATTTTTACAGTGTAACACTATGTGCGCCCCCTCTCTTTTCTCTTTTCCTTTTAGATAGATAGATAAATAGATAGATATGAGATAGATAGATAGATAGATATTAGATAGATATGAGATAGATAGATATTAGATAGATATGTGATAGATAGATAGATAGATAGATATGAGATAGATAGATATTAGATATATATGGGATAGATAGATAGATAGAGATAGATAGATAGATAGATAGATAGATAGATAAGGGATAGATATGAGATAGAAAGATATGAGAGAGATAGATAGAGAGAGATATGCATTAGACATTGGATAGAGAAATAGATAACTATGTCCCACTTTCTCCGTTTCAGAAATGTCTTCAATCATTGAGACAGACGACAAAGAGAAGTCCACGTGATCGGCTGTAATGACCGGATGGAGACGAGCGATTTTTAAATAATTGAAACGAGGATGAATTATTGTCACAGTTTCTTGTAAATTCTCTGTACAGTCAATGTGTATTTATATGGATGTGGACAGAGTAAATGTCTGATCAGCCAGATGGAAGTTTTCAATCCACACATATAGAACACTGGGAGAACAGTGGAGATAAACGGCAACTCCATCTCACAACGTCCCAGCAGGTGTTCCTTCCTGGAGGCCCCTGGGCTGACCCTTCACAGTGTCCTCTGGGCTGACCCTTCACAGTGTCCTCTGGGCTGACCCTTCACAGTATCCTCTGGGCTGACCCTTCACAGTATCCTCTGGGCTGACCCTTCACTGCGTCCCCTGGGCCGGCCCTTCACTGCGTCCCCTGGGCCAGCCCCTCCCGGAGTCCTCCGGGCCGGCCCTTTCCGGGGTCATCTAGAGTGGCCCTTCACAGTGTCTTCTGGGCCAGCCCTTCCCAGCGTCCTTCGGATGTTCTTCCACAGGGTCTTGGCTTCTCACCTCTAAAGTCACCGCAGCTCTTACATCATAGGATATAACTATATGACATACGCACACAATGTAGTAGGCAGTGAGGTCCAAAACCACCTGGGCCTGCCCTCGGCCACCCCAGAAGCAGAAGCATAGCCAGAAGTCATTTGGTTGTCCGCTAGTGGGGCTGGATGTTGTGCTGAGCTGCTAGAGCCAAGATAGAAAAGTAATGAAAAGCCAGGACACTGGTCAAGCAAAGTCCGAGGTGGCTGCACCTGCACGGCTCTGCCCCATACATGGCTATGGGAGATCACAGTATACCGGCGTACAGACACTTAGCTATACTCAGAACTCCCATAGAAATGGATGGGGTGGACTGGCACAAGGAAGTGTGATTCAGAACTCCCATAGAAATGGATGGGTGTAAGCAAATGTGCTTGGCTATACTTAGTGCTCCCATAGAAATGAATGGGGAGGACTGGCACAATGATGTGTACTTGGCTATATTCAGAACTCCCATAGAAATGAATGGAGAGGACTAGCACAAGGAAGTGTACTTGGCTATATTCAGAACTCCCATAGAAATGAATGGAGATGACTGGCACAAGGAACAGTGCTTGCCTATATTCAGAACTCCCATAGAAATGAATGGGGAGGACTGGCACAAGGAAGTTACATAGTTACATAGTTTGTCAGGACGAAAAAAGACATACGTCCATCCAGTTCAGCCCATTTATTAAAGTGTTGCTAAAGTGTTAAAGTGTTGATCCAGAGGAAGGCAAAAACCCCCATGAGGTAGAAGCCAATTGTCCTCATGTTAGGGAAAAAATATCCTTCCTGACTCCAATCTGGCAATCGAATAAATCCCTGGAAACGACCCCCTCTAAATCCTAGAACTATAACTTGTTATACTTACATCTAGAAATTATCCACCCTCTCCAGAATCCTGGACACTATAACTTGTTATATTACATCTAGAAATGTATCCAGACCCTTCTCCAGAATCCCGGTCACTATAACCTGTTATATTATTACGCTCAAGAAATGCATCCAAGCCCTTCTTGAACTCAGTTAGTGAATTCACCATGACAATTTCCTCTGGCAGAGAGTTCCACAGTCTCACTGCTCTTACAGTAAAGAATCCCTTTTCTATGTTTATGTAGAAACTTTCTTCCTCAAGATGTAGAGGATGCCCCTTGTTCTAGATACAGTCCTGGTATAAAAATAAATCTTGGAGAGATCTCTATATTGACCTTTGATGTATTTAAACATATTTATTATGTCCCCCCGAAGCCTCTTTTCTCTAAACTAAATAACCCAAATCTTGCCAATCTTTCTGGTACTGTAGTCCACCCAGTCCTTTTATTATTTTTGTTGCCCGCCTTTGTACCTGTTCAAGCTCTACAATGTCTTTCCTGTGCACTGGTGCCCAAAACTGTACACAATATTCCATGTGTGGTCTAACCAGTGACTTGTATAATGGGAGTATAATGTTCTCATCATGTGCATCTATGCCCCTTCTAATGCACACCCATGATCCTATTTGCTTGGCTGCTGCTGCCTTGACACTGGCGCGCTACAATTAAGTTACTGTCCACCAGGATTCCCAAGTCCTTCTCCATGTCACTTTTACCTAGTGTTTTTTCCAGTTTAACATGTAGTCATGTAATGGATTTTTCCTCCCCATGTGCATAACCTTGCATTTATCTGTGTTAAACCTCATCATCTGCCATTTCCTGCCCAGGCCTCCAACTTATCCAGATCCCTTTGTAATAACACATTATCCTCCATTGTGTGGATTCCTGTACCGAGCTTTGTCTCGTCTGCAAAGATCGATATTCTACTGTGCAATCCCTGTGTAAGATCATTAATGAAAATGTTAAAGAGGATAGGGCCCAATCCTGATCCCTTGTGGTACCCCACTAGTAACAGGATCCAGTCAGAGTATGTACCGTTAATTACCACCCTTTGTTTTCTATCAGTGATCCAGTTGCTTACCCACTTGCACACATTTCCCCCAGTCCAAGCATTCTCGTTTACTTACCAAACCTTTTATGTGGAACAGTATCAAATGCTTTAGAAAAATCCAAATATATGACATCCAGTGCTTCACCCCGATCCAGTCCTGGAACTAACCTCCTCATAGAAGCTGAGAGATATAGTCTGACAGGACCGATCCTCCATAAACCCATGCTGGAACGGCGTTATACATTTATTTTCAGTGAGATACTCCAGGATAGCATCTCTAAGAAAACCCTCAAACATTTTACCTACAACAGAGGTTAATCTTAAGCTTAAGTGTACTTGGCTATAGTCAGAACTCCCATAGAAATGAATGGGGAGAATGGGCACAAGGAAGTGTACTTACCTATATTTAGAACTCCCATAGAAATGAATGGGGAGGACTGGCACAAGGAAGTGTACTTGGCTATAGTCAGAACTCCCATAGAAATGAATGGGGAGAACGGGCAAAAGGAAGTGTGCTTGCCTATCGTCAGAACTCCCATAGAAATGAATGGGGAGGATTGCCCATTCTCTGAGGCCGGCTTGTAGCCGAATGTCCTGACCCCAATTTTTTTCCCATCTATCCCTCCTCGTACAGTTTTTAGAGAGTGAGCTTTCAGCATTGCTCCAGTCCCCTTGTGGTTCCCAATGTGGCGTCACTTCCAGTGCGACCGCCCAACGTCATTCCCTACATTTGCGGCATTACTTTCACCATTCAGAGTCTGACAACTTAGGGGGAGTGATAATGAGGGTAAGTTAGCACCTTAATACTCTAACCCAAATTTAGGGGAGGGGGTTGATTTTTAGGAGAATTTTTAACACACAGAATTAAATTCAGGTCAAGTGATGTAAAGGGATTTTCTCACTACAATGATTGGCTTTCATCATGTAGGGAAAGGAGGATGAAGACGTTTTCTAAATACATTGCTCTTTTACTATTGCCCTGGTCACAAGATAAGAGATTTTATCTGCTCTGAGTGCAGAGCAGCGTCTCTAGGTTACTGTCCATACCTCCCTTCCTGATTAGACAAGAGAGCAGGGAGCGTTGTCACCATGGTCGGACGGTGCAGAGACTTTATCTGTAACAAGATTAGATTATTTACCTTTGATAAGCTTTTTTCACTCCGTGGAGCCATTTAGTTTTAATTACTACAGATCAAATCACCTGCACTTGTGTCACTAACACTCAGCTAGTTATAGAGGAGCTAAATGTGCTCATCACTGCTACAGAGCCACCCACAGCCTGACCAGGCAGTGCGAGTCTGAAGCTGCCTGTGACTTTGAGAGACAGCCCGGTGAGAAGACCCCTTTAATGAGTAATCTGCAACTGGATACAGAAGCCCAGTTCACAGGTGCTTTGAAGATTCTGTTCTGAACCTCCATTGCAAACCCCTTACCAACATGTGACGTATGGATATATCATCATGGTGGTATGTAGCTATTGGACGAGCTCACACAGCGAATCCGCTACTCCCATGGCAGGTGCTGATTGAATATAACAGCTGATGCCTTCTACAAACAGCCGGGATCGGAGCAGGCACCGCTCCCTGCTATTCAACAATTTAGACCTCACACCCTCCTCCTTTCAATCTCCTCCTTCCCCAGCAACAAGATCACAGGGTGCCGAGCAGTCACCATAGCAGCTGAAAGCCTAACAAAGACTTCCATAGCTGACATGTTATTGCTCCTATTACTTCCTGCCTCTAACGGGAAGTAATGTAACCACCATTTTGGTACACCCTTGTGCATTATTTATCTAAACGAAAAGGGTGTACAAGCAATCAAGCCCGCCCTAGTAGACAAGTTCCCTAGGAGGACTGCACTTGTAATCAGGGCTGTGGAGTGGGCAAGCCGAAGCCCCGACTCAGACTCCTCAATTTCCCAAACCTCCGACTCCTTTACCTCCCTCATACACTGGCCATGTTTAAGTGATAACTTTACTATAGTATAATGGTAACATCAGGCTGTTTATAACCTTATGATACAATAATCAAGCTATTTAGGTAGAACAGACACTGACAAGCAAAAGGGTAACAATGTTTTGATCTTTTGAACAATTGTGGGTAGAGTTGAAGAAAAGGCTGTATTTGTATCCAAGTCCAGTCTGCACCAACATTGGGAATGTGTAGAAGAGACCTGGGATAAATTTTTGGTAAAGACATGCTTGAATCTGATTCCAAGCCCAGAAGGATTCAGCAGAGCTAAAACCAAAGGTGATTTCCCAAATACAAAACAAAAATAATAAAATTAACATTTTGATTTTAAGGAGCAAAACTGTAACTAAGCAGATGCTAAATACTTGCAAGTAAAAATTTATGTATAAGATGTAAGATGACTGTATATAAAATTACAGTAGCTCATGTACAAAGCTGTATTTGGATGTGAGATATAGAGCCTGAAAGTTAAAAGTTCAAAACATTGTTACCCTTTTTTCTTGTCAGTGTAAAATATATTTTTGGGAAATAGACTTTTAGGACACAAAAAAAAAAAATGTAAATATAAAAACACTGCGGGGAACTTTGTTGAGTCTCTGAATTTTTTTCCCGAGAAATAGTATTGCCCCCATCAATCCTGCAATACATGACCTCACATCTGATCTCATTATTTCCAGGCTAGAGACGGCCCTCCTACACTAACTTGGGGGCAAAGCGGTGACCACAGGGCACATCTCTAACATGTCAGGGTATAAAGGAATTGCCTCAGCCACAGTAGTCTGATGAATGGTTAAAACTTTTAACTTCTTTGAAAGCAGGTGAAACATTTTTGGGTGAATCTGTTTGCCCTGGGAGCAGAATCTTTTTCCCTGGGGGACGCTTTTTCCTGCTCCATGTCATCAATTACACTCCTCAGTGATGAGGCTGAAAGATATGGGAGCAGAGCACTGGCCGACCCAATTTCCCCTTTTCTCTTTGCATCGAACCAACTTATTATATATTTTGGGAGTCGGTCCCTTTTATGACGACTCCGACTCCTGCAAAATAGCCTCCGACTCAGACTCCACAGCCCTGCTTGTAATAGCAATGTTAAAAAGGGTTTTGGTTTTTTTCCCTCGAAATAGCCCCCTATTGCCACTTTACAAACAAAGGAAAGTTACACATAATTGGCCTCGTCACATCTGTAAGAGTCAGAAAAAAAAAAATATAACCTCATTTATCACATACAGTGAACACTGTGGTAGAAAAAAATGCTAAACTCCAAAATTGTGGAGGAGGGGAGGGGTTAACATCTTTAAAAAATTAGAATAAAAAAAAATAATAGATCAAAAAGGCAAGTGTATCAAAATGGTGGGAAAAAAAAACATTTTTAGGGCCCCCACAAAAAAAAAAAAAAAAAAAAAAAAAAAAAAAAAAAAAAAAAAAAAAATAAAATACATCAATTTTGGGTTTTCCCGGAATTGCAGCGACCTGCACAACACACAACATGTCACATACCAAGGAGTAAACGGCGTATAAGCAAAACCCTACAAAATTGGCGCAAAGTGTTGGGAGTGTGTTTTTTGTTCCCCCCCCCTCCCCCGCCACCCACAAACACACAAACCACTTTGTGCCAATTTTGCTTATACGCCGTTCACTCCTTGGTGTAAATGATATGTTATCCGTATTCTGCAGGTCATATTATTATGACCACTTGGCATTCAGAGGTCAATGAAGGACAGGACCGGTACCCGACTGATCTTACTACAAATAAGTGGTGCCCATCACTGATATCACAGTAAGGCTATGTTCACATGGCGTAATTGCAGCGCGTGCAGTACTTGCCGCAATACGTCAGGTGTTTTGGGAGTCGCGCCGATCAACGCATATTCCCAAACCGTGCGGGGGGTGGGTGGGGGCAGCAGACCGCTGGACCCATTGCCATGTCGCTTATCTCCCCGCACGTACAATGCGATCGTATTTTATGCGCGGGGGGGGGGGGGGGGGGGCGAGGCGCAATCCATAGTTCTCAATGAGAGCTATGGATTACCGTAATTGCGGCACGCATTTTTCCGCGTAAAACGTGCGATACGAGGCAAAATGCGCACCAAAAGAAGCCGTGTGAACCTACCCTGAAGGCCGGAAAAAAATAAAATTGTGCAAATGGAATAAGCCAATAACAGTAAATAGTATAATCATCTTTTATTACAATAAAGAAAAAAAAAAAACAATTTCCAAATTTCAACACTTTAATTATGCAAATTTAAATTAATTTTTTCTTGCGGTCGAGATACAGAAGAAAATATCACAAGTGTCCGCACACGACATCGACCTCGTTAAAAAGTCACGTCCGATTCCGCCGGCGGTCGACAAACCCAAAAGACTAATTCTGCAAGAAGAAACAATTTCGAGTCTAGCAATTTTTTCGGGGGGGAAGCTTCACCCCGGAGGCTAAAACGGAAAGTAAAATGTAGGCTAAAAGCTTGTTGGTGGTCAACAAGGGTGTGGGGCCGGACTCACCCGGGGGAAAATTTTAACCGCAAAAGAGGGAGCGCGTTTAAACCCTCATCTATTAAACTGTTACGGGGAAGCGGCGACAGCAAATAGTAGGGAGAGGCCCAGCGGTTTTGGCAGGGAGACATGGTTTTCACTTAACAGCAATTTGGATAGAGATTCCGCCCCAAGGGTCCGGGGCGGTGTAATATGGCAACCTGCAGAAATAGGCGTCAATGACTAATTAGGACTGCCCACTGGACTCCTAATTAGTCATAGCCCCGCTATTTTGCAGTTTTGAAAAAAAATCGGACCGCCCACTGGACCCCTTTGAAATGCCTAGAAGCTATTTCTGCAGGTTGCCCAATCAGGACCGCCCACTGGACTCCTAGAAATGCCATAGACAGCTATTTCTGCAGGTTGAAAAATCAGGACCGCCCACTGGACTCCTAGAAATGCCATAGACAGCTATTTCTGCAGGTTGCCCAATCAGGACCGCCCACTCGACTCTTAGAAATGCCATAGACAGCTATTTCTAAAGGTTGCCAGTCATTGACACAGCCCACTGGACTCCTAAGATCAGGAATCTCTACCAATTGTATTTTACAGTGAAAGCCATGTATCAATCTGCTCTAGAACACACTGATCCTCCTCACTACAATAAGCAGAGTTTTAAAAATGAATAACATTTTATATTATGCATAAGTTTTTTTTTTTTTTTTTTTTGGGGGGGGGGGGGGGGCAAAATAAAATTGACATTTTTTTATAAAAACTCAGCTTTTCATCACTAAAAAGGCCCCCCCCCATGGAAACTCCTACAAATAAACAGATGCTAATGAATAAAATTCACATTATACTTCATGTTTTTTTCCCCAGCAATCAAACCACCATGGACTCCCAAAAAAGGAAACAAAGAAACCAAATTAATATTTTTCGTTGTACTTAGTGGGTTTTTTAACACAAAACTATACAAATATGTGAATTTTATTAATTGGAATCTCTGCTTATTTGTAAAAGTCCATTGGGTGGTTCTAATCCAGTATTTAGTTATCTCTGCAGGTTTTACAGGTTTGGGGACACCGCCCACGGACTTCCCAAGAAAAGCAAAAAAACTCTCCA
>JAODAL010033006.1:0-46134 GCA_025379985.1 Phyllomedusa bahiana | reverse complement strand
AGGGATGGGGAGCAGGCGGCGATGCGTCATCCATTGGAACCTGCCCCCGGGGCCTCCTGGGAGCTAACGACGGGTCAGTAGCCCCAGCTGTTCAGTCTCTGCCGCAGCTTGCACCGAGCGGTGCAGGCGGCGGCTGTGATGGCTGCATGGCTGGGTCAGTGACCCGGCCGTGCAGCGAGGGGGGCCTGTGGGCCCCCTGGCACAGGGGTCCGGTCGCATATGCGACCGTTGCGGGCCCTGTACGTGCGCTAGGCACCAGCACTCGGGGCTCGCCGGGGGGAAACACCGACCCCCCGGCGAGCGCTCCGAGCCGGCCCTGCGGCCCGGACCCCAGCGGCCCGCCGGGCAAATGCCCGGTTTGCCCTATGGGCAGTCTGAGCCTGTCTGCCATGTATATCGTCTTTTATTCAGAGCTGTGGAGTCAGTAAGCCAAAGCTCTGACTCTGACTCCTCAATTTACCTGACTCCCGACTCCGACTCCGACTCCTGACACGCTCATACATGGCACATGTTTAAGTGATGACTTTACTGTAGTAAAATGGTATCACCTTATAATACAATAATCAAGCTATTTAGGTAGAACATACACTGACAAACACTGACTTTCAGGCTCAATATCTTACCATCCACTACAGATTTTTACATGAGGCTACCATCATTTTATGGACAATAATCTTACTTATCTTATACATAAATTTGACTTCCAAGTATTAAGCATCTTCTTAGTTCTGCATATTCTTGTCATGTAACTACATTGTTACTCTTTTGCACCTAAAAATCAAAATGTAAATGTAAAAAATAATTTTGTTAGTATTTGGTAAATCCACCTTTACTTGAATCCTTCTGGGCATGCTCTGGATCAGATTCAATCATGTCTCGATCGAAATCTGATGCCATGTCTCTTCTACATGTTTCCTATGTTGGTGTATACTGGTTGACTCACTTGGGTACGAATATAGCTAATTCTTCAACTCTAGCCACAAGTGTTCAATTGGGTTTAGCACTAGGGACTGTGGAGGCCAATACAGCAACTCTACTTAATTGTCATTGAACCATTCTTTCTCTAACCTTGATGTATGCTTCAGGTCGTGTCCTGCTGGAACACTTTGTCGTCCTTTTCATACCCATAGTACTCGAGTATATGAAGTAACTCATCTTGTAGGATACTCACACATAGCTCAGCATTGAGATCAACATCAATCTTGGTCAAGTATCCATCATCTTTGCCTGTGAAACACCCCCATATCATTAGGTTTCCTCCACCAAACCTGACAGTTTCTTCAATTTCTCGATCCGTTAGGCCCCTTTTCCCTTGATTCTTCCATGCCTATTTGCCATCATCAGAGCCCAGTCTATTGACTTTCATCTCATTGCTCCAAATCATCCATTTACAATTATTCAATTTTCATACTTTTACAAACTCGAGTCAATCCTTCTTATGATGAGATTGAAGTCGAGGTTTCTTCACCTTTTTTCAAGCCATCATACCAGACTTGTGTAATGCATGTTGCATGGTACTTGCATGGACGTTTGAGATCTTACTCTTATGAAGCATACGAGCCATATCCACTGCCGTGTCTGTTGCGTTAGAACTGATAGACCTTGTGATGAGCAAACTTGTTGACTCTGATATTTTGCCTGGACATCCACCTCTTTTCTTTTGAATGAATGGACTTCATATTCTTCCAGCTGTCATGGCTTCACATGATGCAGTTTGGCAATTTTCTTGGCCGAGAGACGCTATCGATGAGCAGTGTTCGGGATTATTTAAAATACAAGTAATTAAAATAGTATTTAAAATACTTGTCAGGTATTTGTATTTTGTAATCAAAATACTTTTTTTATTCAGTATTTTGTATTTGTAATTAAAATACTTTTAGGAAGTATTTTAAGTATTTTAATTACTTTCTAAATTCAAAACAAATGTTGTAATTTAAATAATCCGCCTCGCCGCACTTAAAAAAAAAAAAAAACAACAGCGCAAGTCATCACTCTCGTTTCTCGTATCTTGTGCGAGGTGCGACGAGAGGAGGGAAAATTCCGCGCGTTCCCAGCAACGCAAGTCCACCTTGTAGTGAAGCGTGATTTATTTTTAGTTTTTAGAATACTGCACAATGTATGGTAGACCGGGCGCTCGTTCCTGGGAACAAATCCTCGTGTTAGACGGCGTTGAGTAAAAAGATATGTTTATTCCATAAATATAGCAAAAGGTGCTAGCCTTGGCATAAGAACGTAACACATATAACGCATTTCGAGCCCTGAACCGGCACTTCCTCAGATAATACAGTGATAATACAGTGTCACTTAATAAGCTTATTAAGTGACACTGTATTATCTGAGGAAGTGCCGGTTCAGGGCACGAAACGCGTTATATGTGTTACGTTTTTATGCCAAGGCTAGCACCTTTTGCATCTTTTATGGAATAAACATATCTTTTTACTCAACGCCATCTACCACGAGGATTTGTTCCCAGGAACGAGCGCCCGGTCTACCATACATTGTGCAGTATTCTACGGTAAACCCATTATCCTTTTTTTGGATTTGGAGAAAGGTGACTACGCGGCCGCTGTTCCTGAGGCTCCGACAGAGCCACCTACATACTTATGAGTGTTGTGCTTCTACAGTAATCTGCACAACACTTCGAGGTGAGCACCCTGACATTTAAATATAATTTTTTTTAACTGTTTTGATGTACTTTCACATAAGAGCGCCATCTCTCTCTCCCTTTTTTTATTTATTTGCTTATTTTTAGTTTTTAATCATCCCGATCGCGTAATCCATTCCGTAAAATTACCGTATATACTCGAGTATAAGCCGACCCGGATATAAGCCGCGGCCCCTAATTTTACCACAAAAAACTGGGTAAAAGTATTGTCTCGAGTATAAGCCGAGGGGGGGAAATCCACCATTGCAGATAAAAAGTTTGGTCATGTGCATTACAGCTTAGTAACTCCTTGTGCCTCATAGTAATAGCAGTTAACCCCATCATGTCCCTCAAATTAACCCCCTGTGTGCCTCAAACAAGAGTTACTGATATGTGAGAGACATGGAGGTAATAATTTGGTATCTTCCATAATTAAGGTCCTTTATTTAGTACCCCATGTGTCTCACATATTAGTAACCCTTATATAGGGCACACAGGGGTTAATATGGGGGACAGGATGGGGTTAACTGCTATTAATGTGAAGCACATGGATTTAAACTGAAACTAAATTAAAATCCCCAACTGTCTGACATTAATAGGCATAGTAACTAAAGGAAGGTACCTGTATGTTTTCTCTTTACTGTAGCATCCTCTCCTCCATGTGACAAAACATCTTCTATAGGAGTCGGACACATGAACCCTGATTATCTGCAGGATAGATGCTAATCCTAGTCGGCTAAAGGACCTCTGATGCATTTTTTGTTTTTATTTAAAAATGTTTACAAATTTTTCAAGTATTTTAGTATTTGGAAAATACTTTTGAAGTAGT
Organism: Phyllomedusa bahiana; assembly: GCA_025379985.1. Lineage (NCBI taxonomy): Eukaryota > Metazoa > Chordata > Amphibia > Anura > Hylidae > Phyllomedusa > Phyllomedusa bahiana. The sequence goes on along the minus strand of JAODAL010033006.1, from coordinate 42,661 downwards.
ATTTAGTATTTGTATTTAAAATACTTCGGGATGAAGGTATTTAGTATTTGTATTTAAAATACTTCAGTCATAAGTATTTTGTATTTTGTATTTAAAATACTTTTCCAAAGTATTTTCCCGAACACTGTCGATGAGTTGGATGATGCGGTTTCTCTTTTCTTGGGAAATCTTCTTCATGTCTGCTCCTCAATTCAAACCAGTGAACTTTTACTTGGAGATCAATCTAATAACACACTGAGCTATTAGAGAATGTGAGAACAGGTTGTAATTTGTAGTATACAAGAAGGAAAAGATTGTGCCACCCCCAGGGGCACAACAATAACAATGCAGTTACATGAGAAGAATCTGCAGAACTAAGCATATGCTAAATAGTTGCAGATCAAAGTTATGTATGAGCCAAGATGATTGTCTATAAAATGATGGTAGTCTCATGTTGAAAGCTGTAGTGGATGGTGAGATAAGGAGCCTGAAAGTCAAAAGTTCAAAACATTGCCACCCTTTTGCTTGTTGGTGTAGAATTTATTTATTGGATACAACTTTAGAACACAAAAATATAAAAAAAATTGTAAAAACGCAAAACGCTGCAGTAAGTAGAAAAAAAAATGTCATCAAAAATGTACTGAATAACATTTGTGGAGTCTATGAATTTGTTCCGAGAATTATTATCGTCTCCTCAGTTCCTTCTTCTTAGATTACCTCACAGCAGATCTCATTATTTCCAGGCTAGAGAACGGCCTCTCTACACTAACTTGGGTTGGGGGTAAAGCGGTGACCACATAGGGCAACAAACTCTAACAATGTCAGATATAAAGGGAATGCCCTCATGCACAATCAGTTGTGAGAGCGGTTGAACTCTTCTTTGAAAGCAAGTGAAAAATTTGGCTGAAATCTGGTCAATCTGTTTGCTATGGCAGCGGAATCTTTTCCCCTGTGGTAAAGCTTTGCCTGCTCCATGTCATCAACTACACTCCTAATGTGATGAGGCTGAAGATATGGGAGCAAAAGCATTGGAAAGACCCAATTTCTCGTGCACTTTGCTCTGCATCGAACTAACTGTACCGACTAATTATAGATTTTGGGAGTCGGAATCGGTCCACTTTATGATGACTCCGACTCCTGCAAAATGGGCTCTGACTCCACAACTCCAACTCCATAGCCCTGCTTTTATCCAAATTGGATATCTAATATTTTTTAAGTTCTCCTATCTACAGTACATGGCTTTGAATCTGTACACGGCGGTGAATGGATTGCTTGATGGTTTTTCTTCCATGCTGTGGAAGACTGTGGCCTGATTGGTGTGTTATCAGCAGGACCTGGTAGCTGAAAGCTGAAGAAAGTTGAAAACAGATTACAACATTATTCTTTCATGTATTACTCTGGTCATTGCTCTGTGATCTAGTCTAATATTATCTATTTCTGTTCAGAGAATAATAGAGCAATCATTCTGTCAATACTTACTAGTTGCAACGGGACTACAAAGAGTTAAGAGATAAGTCTGCTTTGCCATTCATGAGTTTTATTTCTCTACGGATAGAAAAGGACAAGCTTTTATATTTAATTTTTAACTGCATAGGACTGCCCAAAAATTATTTTCCAGGTATATTGGTTAACAAAAATACTTATTTCTGATGGAAGAAAATATTGGTATAAATGTGCAACAGCCACGATGTGGTTTACGAGAAATGTAACATGTCACATGAAGTGTGAAATTGTCATGCTCCGGTGTGCATCTTTTCTGTATGTTACTGGACGATATTGAGTGGCAGACTGCACATTCCAATAAAACCAAAATGACTTCCTAACCTCACATAACACCCCACAATCTGTACAAATCTGGCTGCGACCTTCAGCCCTGAGCTAACTCCTTTAATGTTTTCTTAAGAAGTTATCTCCTTCATTGCTGGGATTTGTAGCTCTTGCAGTTTATATTGGTGTTGTCCTTCATAAATAGGTACATTTAGCATTGTAGCACCATTAAGCTTTCTCAGATACCTGAATCTCCCTTACACAATAAGTAGAAAGGGCAAATCTGCTGTTCAGAAAATTGTCAAGCCTTACTAGTAATTTGCTATGAGAGCTGTTATTACAGCTTTGGGTGTAATTGGAGTGCAAGAGTACACACATGTAGCGTTTGAGGTGTGTTTGAAACCGCAAGTGGTGTTACCACAGATATGCAATTGGCAGCACAGCTTTTAGGGTGCTTTCAAATGGTGCTTTGTTTTGTGCAGTTTTCACTTGCAGAACTGCACTGCAATAAAGCTGCATTTATTAGGGTATGTTCACACGGCTTAACTGTGGGGCGTACAGTACCCCCGCAATTACGCCGGCTGTTCTGGAGCTCGCGCCAAATGGCACGTATGCCCGCAGTGCGGGGGGCCGGCAACCCGACTGCCCATAGACTGTCATTACTCTCGCCGCGTAAGCGCCCTGAATAAATGACATCAATTATCTCCCCGCTTGTACAATACGATCTTATTGTACGAGCGGGGAGAGTAGGTGTAATCCATAGTTCTCTATGAGAACTGTGGATTACCATAATGATTGGGGCGCATTTCGCTCGTATTAGAGCACAGTACACTCTCAATATGTGGCGAAAAAATAAGCCGTGTGAACTTACCCTGACCATTAAGCTTCTCTTTAGGTTATTTAAATTGTTTGGAAAGCTGATACAAATGAGTAATCAAATATTGTGTTTAAAATCTTAAAGAAAGTAAGTACCAAGGTAATTGATTACTCACTTCTATTACCTTCCCAATAAATTTAGATAAGGATGCTTTCTCACAGAGCATTTTTGATGTGTTTTTGGCACTTTTTTACAGAAATGCATAACGGTAATTACTGTGTATTTCCGCAAAAAAAAAAAAAAACACAACAAAAAAATGCATCAAAAATGCATCAAAAACTCCCTGGGTGAAAGCACCCTAACTGAAAGACATATACTAATAATAAAGGCAGTTTCATTGCAGTGCAGTAGTGCAAGTAAAAATATGCACTAAAACTGCACCATGTGAAAGCACCTTTACAGGAGAAACATTTAAAATAATGTGTTTCATCTGTAAACTACATTACTGCATGCTAAAAATTGCATGTAATTTTTCAGACACAATTTTAAAGCTTGTTTTAAATCTTTTTTCAACAACTACGTGTGACTATACCCTAATATGCAATGTTACTGCAGAATTATTTAAGCAGCTCTGGATGTGACTGGCGTATAAGATTTTCTATAGCAGGAAAGTTGTGATTGTATCTCTGGGTGATACTGCAGGGGTAACTTAACTACAGCTATGGATATGATTGGAGTATAAGATCTTACAACTAAATTGTGACAGCAGATCTACACTGACAAGCTAAAGGGTAGAAATGTTTTGATTTTTTTGTTTACTTTTAGGCTGCATATCTCACCATCCACTATAGCTTTGAAGAGACTATCATCATTTTATAGACAATTATCTTGGATGTCTCACACATAAATTTGACTTGCAACCAATTTAGCATTGCTATTGTTTTGCTCCTTAAAATCTAAATTTTAATTTTTATTATTTTGTTACTATTTTGTAAATCCACCTTTTGGCTTTCAACACTGCCTGAATCCTTTTGAGCATGCTCTTGATTAGATTCAGATTAGATGTCTTTTCTACACATTCCCACTGTTGGTGCATACTCATTGACTCGCCTGGGTACGAGTACAGCTTTTTCTTCAACTCTATCCACAAGTGTTCGATTTGGATGAGGTCTGGGGACTGTGGGGCCAATCCAGCAACTCTACTTTGTTGTCATTGAACCATTTCTTCAACAATCTTAACATATGCTTCAGGTTGCTGTCCTGCTGGAACACTATGTCGTCCTTTTCCTACCAATAATATTCACGTGTACGAAGTAACTCATCTTGTTGGATACTCACATATAGCTCAGCATTGAGACCACCATCGATCCTGGCCATGTATCTAACACCTTTAGCTGTGAAATAACCCCATATCATCAGGCTTCCTACACTGAAATTGACAGTTCCTTCAATTTCTCGATCCATTAGCCCTCTTTTCCCTTGACTCTTCCTGACCCATTTGCACCCACCAGTGCCCAGTCTATTAACTTTTGTCTCATCGCTCCAAATCACCCATTTCCAATCTTCTACTTTTCATACTTTTTTGCAAACTTGAGCCAACATTTCTTATATTGATAATGAAGTCAAGATTTTCAGGCCACAATCACAGACTTGTGTTTTGAGCATCGAAAGGTTGTCGAGTCTGGGGTGGTCCAAAGTCTAAGCTGGAATCCCTGGACACCGTTGAGGTGTCACCATATGTTCCCCAAATCTGTAAATTTTTCAAAGGCGGGGTTTATGGAATTAACCCAGAAATTAAGGCCCCATAAGCCAGGCACTTTTTAAATGAAACTCAAGGCAACACAATGCAGTCAAACCTGACGATTTTCCCCCATCCCCTCCCTGGAAACATAGGTTTTGTGCTGAGAAAGGCGGGGGCAAAGTTTTACCGCTCTCCTAGAAACGGTGGCGATAAAAGCAGTGGTGTCAAGGGGTCTTTGGCTCAGTTGTCAGGCTGGCTTCCGTTTCAAAGAGCTGGCGACCCAGTATCTCTGGCTTGGTATCTTCAGAATCCTCTTCTGGTCACACAGGAGCCCCTAAAAATTTTCCGGGGTGACCTAAATCTCGGCTTGGCATCTCAGAATCCCCTTCTGGTCCCGGAATCAGCAAAGTCCTTCTGATATCCACGCGAACCAAAAAGGGGCTCTGAGTGCTAGACTTTATAAGTTTCAAATTTAATCATTAAGGGGAGGGTGGAATGGAGAAACAAATTTTAAAAGAAACATCCTCAGTATTATTTGGGCTATGTGCCCCTTCCCACATGCACTAAACAAACATTTATAAAAACAATTTAAGAGGGTTTAACAAAAAAACGTAAAAAGTAAAGAACAGAAAAACCTAACCAAAAGTAAATTAAGGGTTTTGCATATACAACGGGGTAAAGTCCACAGTCCAAAGTCCCCTTGCTGTGCCCTACATCCTCTCCTTTTTAACGGGGGGCAAACCCACCGCAAAGATTTCTGTGGTCTTGTCGGGAAATCAAAAGCTGAAATTTTTCCAACTTATTAGGCCCAAAGGGGCCCGGGGGGTTTTCGCCCCAAAATTTTCCCGCTATTTTGCGAAACATTTCCCCCCCATTATGTTTAGCAAAACCCCAAAACCATTTCTTGCGGTTTTAGTGACCCCAAGATTGCTGAAAGCCCACAAACCTTTTGTTGACCAAATACACCCCCGGGTGGGGTCCTCACCCGGACCCCGACCTTGGGGTGTACCCTGCCCCTAAAGGGGAAAAGGGTTTGGCCCCCGGGGAAAAAAGGGGGGGGTGGGGGTTCAAAATCAGACTGAAAAGGGATAATCAAAGGGAAAAACACCTTAAACCTTTCCCATTTTCCCCCCTGGTCCAAAAAACCCCCAAAAGAAATTATTTGTTTTAAACTAAAAGGGTTTACTAAAGAAAGGGGCCCCAGGCTTTTACCTCGGCTTTTTTAAAAAACTAGGAATTTGTTTTTTTGGGGTTTTAAAACCTTATTTCCAGAACCATCAACTTTTTAACCCTGTTTCGCAAAAATAAGGCCGAAGGCTGATTTTAATTTTTCGGGGGAAACAGAATTTAATAGGGGGGGTGGAAACCCCCTTTAAAAAATTTTTTTTAAAACCATATTTAAAGGGTTTCCATTTTCCTATGAAATGCCAAAAATTTTTGGGGGAAAAGGTCCTTTGAGTTTTTCCCCCCTAAACGTACAAAGACGGAAATTAACCTTTTTGTAATACAAATAAATTTTGCCTTTTAAACCCCCCCCCCCCCCAACCCGGGAAAAGGGCTAAAAAACTTTTAATCAATTGGCGGAAAAATAAAACAAATAGAAAAAAAAAAAAAAAATTTTAAACCAAAACAAAAAAATTTGGTTTTTTTTTGCATAATAAAATTTAATGAAAAAAAAAGCTTTTTTTAAAACCAAAAAAAAAAAAGAAATTTAACGTTTGGCACCAAATTAAAAGCCTTTTACCATTTTGATAAAAATTTTTGGGACTCCCCTTTTTGGGGGGAAGAAAATGGTTTCCAATTTCATATTTTCCCGCAGCCTAAATCACAGGGGGAATTTTTTTCTGGGCCTATAAAGGCGGAGAGTTTCCCTTTTTTGGGAAATTCTTCATCCTCCACATTAAATTGCAGGTCTTTTCCACGATTTTTTGGGGAAAAGGAAATTTTTTGGATTTATCTTAAAAAGAAAAGTTTTTTTCCCCCGGACCCAAAAAGAAAAAAATCTTTCAAAAAAAAAACCCAAAGAATTAAGTAATCAAAAAGTTGCAAGAAAATTTATTTATGCCGGGAAAATGTTAAAAAGGGGAAAAAAATGTATGGACGTGAGATATGGAGCCGAAAAAAATTTCAAAACATTTCTACCATTTTCTTTCAGTGAAGATGTAATTCCGTTAATGAGTTACTGCAGAAATTTTTTAAAGCACCTAGATTTTACTGGGTGATTTGCACTAACGGGGAACTTCCTTGTACTTTTGATGTTTTGTAAATTTAAAAATGCAGGGAAAAGGGCTTAACCCTTTAATTTTACGAAAAACAAAAAGAGTCCCCCCGGGTATTTTCTTTTGTTTTCATTGATTGCCCAGTTTTGGGACTGCCCATTTATTTGGGGGGTGCTGACCCTTCGGGGTTTTTTTTTAGGTTTTTTGATGGGAGAGTGGGTTTCCTCCATTTGGGGTGCCACTTCCCCATCCAAACAGGGTGTTTTTAATCGAATAGAGATGCGGAACCCTCCCCCCGTGAAAACTATTGGAGGTAGGCATCTAACCCAGACCTCTTTTCTGTTGGGGGTTGAGCCCTAGGCTAGTTTACAAAGCTCCAACAAAAACGCCAAAAAAGTCCGTTTTTTTCTCCGATGCAGGGTGCGTTTTTGTCAAGCTTTGTGAAAAAAGCCGCGGTCGCTTCTCGTTTTCCTGACGTCCCCCAACAATTGTATTGTAAAGGAAAAAACCCAAAAAAAGAAGGGCGGATAAAAAACAACATGTTTATAATATGCCGCGCCCAAAGACGGGGAGAAAAGAAAGAGCGTGTAGACAGCAGCCCTTTTCATGCCGCTTGGGGGCCCCACAACGACTATCGCGGCGCTTTTAAAAACAAAACCCGGAATCGATCTTTTTTTTGCAGTGTGGCAAGCCTACTGTACAGTTTTGATCTAAAATGTGTGCTACAAGCCTCAGGATTTAATCTAAATTAATAGAAATACACTGTGAAATAATCCATTTATTTAGTGTTTGTCTTTTAGCGACTGAAGAGTACTGCTGTCCGTTTTTGTGTGTTTCTAGAGCTAGATAGACAATATAAAGAAATATTACGAGCTTTCAAACAGCTCTGGGGGTGACTGGGAAAGAAAATTTAATTCATCTCTGTACCATGTGATGCTGCAAGGGTGACTATAACTCTGGAAATGAAAAAAACTTGAGATTTTTATTTCACGGGTTTTTGATCAAAAAATGCTTTAAAAACACCCACAACTTACAGCGGGCTCGGCGGTGGTCCTACGTATCTTTACCTCCAATAAATCTGGGTGGGCTGGAATAATATAAAGTTTCCTGCGAATTGTAAAAAACCTAGATTTACTGTAGTAAAAAATAAGTTAAGGGAGAACTGGGGAAATTTCAGCCTGGTGTGACTGGAAATATAAAACATTTTTTTTTTTTGTGAATGTGTATTGTTTTGGTATTTAATAGCTGGCAGTATTTAATAAATGACATTAACCTTTGATGCATTCATATAAAAAGGAATATAACACAGCAAAGTAGTTTAACATATCCTTTCCTCACAGATGTAGCAAAACTGAATTTATGGGGCTTCAACAAATGTTTAAAGGGGTTTTGCCACAAAGGCATTTCATATCCTTTATTCCTCTCTTCAGCGTTCAGTGTGCTCAGAAGGGGGCTTGTGTGATTTATTTGAATAGCATATCATGTGACCCAGCAGGATGAAATCACCAGGCCTTTCTCCGAAGTGTGCTCAATCTAGTCAAACAAAGGTCTGTTTATGTAAAGACCTGTGAGTAGCTACAATGAAGCTCAGTGGTTAGAGTTTTTGCCTCAGCACAGGGGTCCTAGGTTCAAATCCCTGCAGGAACCAAACCTTTGTATTTTTTTCTTTATTAAAGCACATACCCTGTTTCCCCGAAAATAAGACAGTGTCTTATATTCATTTTTGTTCCTAAACACGGGCTAGGTCTTATTTTCAGGGGATGTCTTAATTTTCCATAAACAAGAATTCACATTTAGTGTTAAGCAAAAAAATCAACATTTATTAATATACTGTAGTCATGTTATCACAAACATCAGCATAACCAGCCAAATTCTGAATTCCATCAATAATTTCTTATGACTCTATTTCCATGTACAACAATCTATGGTACATTTACTATGTCATCATCTTCAGGAACATCATCATCTCTTTAAACCTTGAATTTCATGGTGAATTACTTGTTACTCCATTTCTTTTAGAATCATTGGCCCTAATCTCTCATGTCTAGCAATATCACTTTCCTTAAATGAGCACCTCTTGTTCAGGTAACCTCCCATATCTAAATGATCTGCTAACACTAATGTATGTCATGGGGAGAGCTGCAGCAATGTCTTATTTTCAGGGAAGGCCTTATATTTCTAAGATTGAAAAAAATTGCAGTAGGTCTTATTTTCGGGGGATGTCTTATTTTTGGGGAAACACGGTACCTATTTGAGTTTTTTTTTTTACGTTTATTTGCACTGTTTGACTAATTACTAAGGAGTACAGAGGACAGGAGTAGAATGACAGCACCTGGGGTTGAACACCCGCTCAGCAGTGAGTGTGTGTGATTATTAGGCAGGGAACAGACTGAAAGTACCTGCCTGAGAGGAGAGGTGATGTCTGAGAATGTGTGGCAAAATTGAGGAGCTCTTACCTCTGGTCGACGAACTGTAAACAATGGATCACTAAGGGAGCAGCTTTTAATAATGATGAATGGTGAAAAGGTTTATTATTTCATTTACAAGCTCCCCACGTGAGTTTTTCTTCGTAGCAAAATCCCTTTAAGGGCAAATTTAGCTCTGCTGCATCTGTACCAACTTCCATGACAAAAACAGTTAGTCACATCATAAAGAAGGGGGTAGAACACAGAGTATACTGTACATCACTGTGAACAGGCAGTAAATGGTCTGCACGGCAAATACTACACTGATTCAGTACAGTATTGTAGTTATGCTGCCAACAAACTGTTACTTAGGCAGTATACAGTGCAGATTGCATATGCAGCTCAAGTACCAAAGGTTTGCTTGATCAATTAATCAGTCCTGGAAAGTAGTCTTGCCTACCCTTCTCATTTTCAGTTCAACTCAACAAAAATAATGTAGATGTTTCCCTACATTGCAGGATCTTGAGAAAACTAAGGAATCAAGCAAATTTTAATGCTTTGTAGATGGGAACTGTTGAAGTATGATGTCAGGAAGCCTGGCATGCAGTAAACTTGCTGTAAGGAAGCCTTCCAGCAAAAACAGTTATCTTATTTACATAACAGGCGTGTGACATGTCAGATCTATTTTTACTGTTCTTTTATTATTATATTTTAAGATTTTATTATTTTTGTTTACTAGCCAGCTATTAGTTTATGTAAATTGTTGGTTATAGGCCCTTTTTAGATAAACAGTAGCAGCTCTGATGCAAGCATATGGATGTTGGTACAGTATGTCAGCTACTGCAAAAAAGGGGCTACTTCTCCAATCTGTACTGATCCTGACAGTGATGCCCTCATTGATCATAAGGGTTCGTCCCCACGTTAAGTTTTTCAATTGGTATTACAGACAGTTTTCGGATTTGAAAACCGTCTGTAAACCAATTGTCAACCTTTTACATTGATTTAAATAGAAAATCCCTTCAGTAGTCCACACTGCACAGTGTGGACATTTTTTCACTCCTCCGGCATTCCTAAAAATTTAGAACATGCCCCCAGTTCATTTAATTGATTCCCATGTAAAGCCTCGTTGTAGTTAATACACGACGAGGTTTTTACACACTTCTTTGGAAGCGCTAAAAAAGAAGTGTTTCATCTTAATTCTTGAAGCATGTTTTAGGCGCGTTTAAGGCGCATTCTTTGTCCTGGCTATTAATTTGTATGGGTGAAAACCTCGTTGAAAATCTCCTCATCCAAAACCTCGTCCAAAACCTCACCGAGAAACGCCTCTAAAACCTCTTCTGAAGAAGCGTGTTTCAGGCGAGGTTTTGGGAGAGGAAACGCTCAGAAAACCTCGTCCAAAACCACGTCAAAATAAGCCGTGGGAACATGGCCTAATAGTACAGTTTATATGTTTTGTTTTGCATTTTCTTCTGTTTTATGACATTAGAATGATGCATGCATCATACTATGTCTCTTACAACAAAATCTTTTAGCTTGCCTGTATTCAGTTCATGACACTGTCCATTGCTTATATGATTTAGCTATTGAAGAGGCAAATACCTTGAATTTGATAGGAATGCTCATCTCATGAAATATTCAGCCACTGTGAGTCCTCTTATGACCTGTTTTACATATCAGATTCCAACTGTATCTTTTCATTCATTAGGGCCAGTTTGTAAGACTCTAAGAAGAAGACATAGCAGACTAAGCTGAATTTCTAAATCTGGACCAATGTAAAATTGACTGTTTTACTGCATAATAATACATAAACATATGCTTCAGTGGTTTTACAGTACATGCTTTCTGTGTCTATTAGGGCTTGTTCACACGGCGTTTTGGATCCTTTTTACGGATCCGTTTTTGGCACTTGAAAAGCGCATCCGGAAAGCGGATCCGCAAAACGCAGCAGTTGTTACTTTATTTGGATCCGTTTTGAATGCTTTTTCACTGGCGTTTTACGCATCCGCTTTCCGGATGCGTGTGCAGAAGGGGTGGGGGGGGGGCTCTCTCTCTCTCCTGCCCCGCCGTCACCTCCATTCATATGCCTGCCCCGCCGTCACCTCCATTCATATGTCTGCCCCGCCGTCACCTCCATTCATATGTCTGCCCCGCCGTCACCTCCATTCATATGCCTGCCCCGCCGTCACCTCCATTCATATGCCTGCCCCGCCGTCACCTCCATTCATATGCCTGCCCCGCCGTCACCTCCATTCATATGCCTGCCCCGCCTTCACCTCCATTCATATGTCTGCCCCGCTGTCACCTCCATTCATATGCCTGCCCCGCCATCACCTCCATTCATATGTCTGCCCCGCCGTCACCTCCATTCATATGCCTGCCCCGCCGTCACCTCCATTCATATGCCTGCCCCGCCGTCACCTCCATTCATATGACTGCCCCGCCGTCACCTCCATTCATATGACTGCCCCGCCATCACCTCCATTCATATGTCTGCCCCGCCGTCTCCTCCATTCATATGTCTGCCCCGCCGTCACCTCCATTCATATGTCTGCCCCGCCATCACCGCCATTCATATGTCAGCCCCGCCGTCACCTCCATTCATATGTCTGCCCCGCCATCACCTCCATTCATATGTCAGCCCCGGCTCCTCCACCATTTCAAATCCCCCGCACCTCCACCATTTCAAATCTCCCGCACCTCCACTGTCACCGCTCCCACAGCCGCCGCTCACCTCCGATCCCCCTGCGCTCCCGCTGCCGCCGCCGCTCACCTGCGCTGTCGCCACTCACCTGCGCTGCCGGCGCTCACCTGCGCTCCCGCTGCCGCCGCCGCTGCGCTGCCTCTGCGCTCGCCTGCGCTGCCTCCGCCGCTCACCTGCGCTCCCGCTGCCGGCCGCACACCTCTCCAGCGATCCCCATCCAGCCTCCCAGTGCGCTTTTCGCATCCGCTTTCAGGATGCAAAGCGCAGCTGATACGTACCTGGAGTGTGGAGCGCTTTTGGACAAGTGCCAAAAGTGGACTCCATTATCTCCTATGGGCTTTCACTTGCGTAGAACGCAAGAAGAATTGACATGTCAATTCTTAAAGCGGATACGAAAAGTGCAGTGCAGGAGAGCCCTCAAACGCGCATCACTGATCTCCCGGGGGAACAGCGATGCGCTTTTGCCATTCAACTCAATGTTAATCACATTGACAATTGTTAGATCCGTTTTGCGGATCCGTTTTGTAGATCCGCAAAACGGATCACAAAAACGCCGTGTGAACAAGCCCTTAATGTTGTCAACTATAAAATTGAAACATCTGTTTAAGTGCTATTATTTTTATACATAATAATAATGGCTACTGGTTTAGAGTTTCTGAAAAATACTGTTTGGTAACGCTGTGTCATATATTGCTGCTGGGACCCAAAGTGGTCAACTGATTTTACTGCAGAAACCTTTTTATTGGATGCCTTGCAGGGCCAACATTGAAGACTGAAGGCAGCTATTTGAATTCTGTGGAAACCTGAGAGATGGTTTATATCGGGCTTTGTGTATATATTGCTATTTTTGCTGTCATAGAAAGCTAGAGGACCACTATTAAAATAAAAGGACTTTGTTATGTAACAAATGGATATGATGGATTTGGTACAGTAGTATGGTTTCTATAGTTAGTTTTCCACTCTACTATGTAGGTTGAAGCCATAGTACAGATGTGAACAGAGCCTTGGCCAATATTATCAAAAATATTATCATTATAATTCTTAAGGCCACATGTATGAAAACGATTTAGGTCTAAAACTCACTTTTTTGCCCATAGGTTTTAGACCTAAACAGCTTTCTTACATGTGGCCATTAGTGTTATTACATTATAATCAATGATTAATTTTTGTTAGTAATGTCATTTGAAAAACTAGAGGCAACAGAGTAAGACTCTTATATATGTTGTGGTTTCTAAAAGTGCCTTTAAAAAAATTAGAATAGCATTGAAAAGTTAATTTATGTTTGTAAATCAAGTCAAATAGAGAAACAGAGAATATATTTCAGGCGTTTTTTTTCTTTTAATGTGGATGTTTATGGCTTACGACGAAAACCCAAAATTCAGTATATCAGAAAATTAGAATAGTGTATTAATTATAATAGATAACTGTTGGCCTACTGAAAGGACTGTACAGTATATGCACTTAATACTTTGTCAGGGCTCCTCTTTCATTAATAGCTGCATCAATTCAGCATGGCATGGAAGTGATCAGCCTATGGCACTGCTGATGTGTTATGGTAACCCAGCTTGTCTTTATAGCGCCCTTTAGCTCAGCTGCATTGTTGAGTCTGGTGGCTCTCATCTTCCTCTTGACAATACCCCATACATTCTCTGTGGGGTTTAGGTCAGGAAGGTTTGCTGCCCAATTAAGCATAGTCAATGTGTGGTTATTAAACCAGGTATTAGTACTTTTGGCAGTGTGGGCAAGTGCCAGGTCCTACTAGAAAATGGAATCAGCATCTCCTTAAAGCTTATCAGCAGATGAAAGCACAAAGTGCTCTGAAATTTCCTGTAGACAGCCTTGGATCTGATATAACATAGTGAACCAAGACCAGCAGATGACATGGCTCCCCAAACCATCACTAAGGGCCACATGTATGAAAACTGTCTGGGTCTAAAACTCACTTTGTTGCCCATAGCAACCAATCAGAGCGCCCCTCTCATTTTGCCAGAACACTATATGATATAAAAGGGGCTCTCTGATTGGTTGCTATGGGCAACAAAGTGATTTTTAGACCTGGACAGTTTTCATACATGTGGCCCTAAGTGTGAAAACTTCACACTTAACCTCCAGGAACTTGGATTGTGACCTCTCCACTCGAGGACTTTCATATCCAAATGAAATGCAAAATTTACTCATCTGAAAACTGCAGTTTAGACACTGAGCACCAGTACAGTCTTTGTTCTCCTTAGCCCAGGTAAGATGCTTCTGATGGTATCTCTAGGTCACGGCACAGGTAATACTTGATACAAGGAATGCGACAGTTGTAGCCAAGTGTCCCGAATAAATCTGTGTTTGGTGGTAGCACTGACTCCAGCCACAGTCCTCGCCTTGTGAATCTCTCACTAATTCTTGAATGGTCCTTTCTTGACATTTCTTTCATCCCTGTTGCTTGTGCACTTTTTTCTTCCACATAGCTTAATATTAATATGTTTGATATACACTCTGTGAGCAGCCAGCTTCTTTAGCAGTGAACTTTAGTGGCTTACCCTCCTATTAGAGGGTGTCAGTGTCTTCTGCACAGTTGTCAAGTCAGCAGTCTTCCCCATGATTATGTAGCTAAATGAACCAGAATGAGGGACCATAGGAAACCTTTCTGTGTGACAACATAAATCAACAACATTGACCTCACACAAATTATTCTGATTTTCTGGTATACTGAATTTTGTGTTTCATTAGCTGTAAGCCATAATCATTCAAATTAAAAGAAATAAACTCTTGACATATATCTCTCTGTGTGTAATGAGTCTATACAATATATGAGTTTCTCTATTTGACTTATGAACATAAATAATTTTTCGTTGATATTCTAATTTTTTTTAGATGCACTACTATTTACAAGGACCATGGCTTTGTAAGATCCGTTATACTGTATGACAGATATAATGAGATCTATTGGTTTCTGTTGTGATGTCTTTAATTTTGACAGGAAGAATAGCACTGACTGAATTTAAAAGCCTCTAGTGCAAATTGATATATTTCTATTTACATGAAAATTTTAATATTATAATTATTGAATTATTCATATATTTTAATATGAATGAATTCATACACTAAAGTCTAGAATCAACGTTTAAATGATAGAAAAGTATTATCAGATCTAGTGAAAAGGAAAAAGAAAGAAGTTGCCTAAAGCAACCAATTTGCAGTTTTCATTTAAAGTGTATCTCCAATTATATACAACTTTCCATTAATCAACAGTGTAAACATGGATAAGAAATGTAGTTATAGATAGTATCTCACAAAGTGTGTATACCCCTCACATTTTTGTAAATATTGTATTATATCTTTTCACGGGACAACACTGAAGGTATAACACTTTGATTCAATGTAAAGTAGTCAGTGTACAGCTTGTGTAAACTTGGTGTACCCTCAAAATAACTCAACACACAGCCATCAATGTCCAGCACCAGCACCTTTACCTTCATTTACCTTTAGGCAAGACACATTTATCTTTGTACTCCTCACCTTATTTCTACCAAACAAGCTTGATATATAAGTTTATCTTGGTCTCTTAAGACCACAAAACATGGTTTCCAGTAATCCATGTCCTTAGTATGCTTGTCTTCAGGAAACTGCACACTTTCTTGAGGCTTCCTTCTGGGACAACAGCCATGCAGACCAATTTGATGCAGTGTGTGGCATATGGTCTGTGCACTGACAGGTCCCACCCCTTCAACTTCTGCAGCAATACTGGTATCACTCATATGTCTTTTTTTAAAAGGCAATCTCTGGATATGACGCTGAGCATGTGCACTCTTCTTTGGGGGACCATGATGACACATGTTCTGATTGGAACCTATCTAGTTAAACCGCTGTATGGTCTTGGCCACTGTGCTGCAGTTCAGTTTCAGGGTGTTGGCAATCTTCTTATAGCCTAGGCCATCTTTTTGTAGAGCAACAATTCTTTTTTTTGGATCTTCAGAGAGTTCTTTGCCTTGAGGTGCCATTTTGAAGTTCCAGTGACCAGTATGAGAGTGTGAGAGTGGTAACACCAAATTTAACGCACCTGCTCTCTATTTACACCTGAGACCTTGTAACACTAACAAGTTACATGACACTATGTAGGTAAATTGGGCACAACTTGTTAATTTTCACTTAGGAGTGTACTCTTTTTGCCAGTGATTCAGACATCGATAGGTTATTTTGAGGGCACACCTAATATACACTGTTATACAAGCTGTACACTAACTACTTTACATTGTATCAAAGTGTCATATCTTCAGTGTTGTCCCATGAAAATATATATTTACAAAAATGTGAGGGGTGTATCTTATCACAGAAAACTGCCTCTTGCTTCACTTGTTAGGCTTCACTCCTTCTCTCTATGCCTCTTTCACTGATCGCTGGACTGAACTCCCTAATCAATTCTGTATAAATAAGGCAGAGAGAAAGCAGATTTTCAGCCTCAGTGAGTAATCAGAAACAGTTGCTGTCCATAAAAGTCTATTGAAAGGGGAGGGTGAGTAGTAGGAGAAAGTTCCTGCAAAGAGAGTGACACACAAAGCTGGTGTCACTACGTAAGTGAATACTATTGAGTGCTGGATTCAAAGGATTGCTGCTGTTTACTGTTGTATAATGCCCTACATGATGCTGCTTTTGACAGTAAAACACTTACTGGAATTAGCAACAGTTCTGTCTTTGTCTTCCTACAGCTGTTTTCTCCTCCACGTTACCTTCTCATTCCATAGACTTGCTCCACTTGTTAGACTTCACCTCTCCTCTCTCTAACTCTAGCACTGATCACTGACTCTGAATTTCCTGATAAAATTTATACAAATAAGGCATGGAGGAGACAGATTTTCACCCTGTGTGAGCAAGCAGGCTGCAGCTGCTGATACTAAAGTCTATGGAAAAGGGAGGAGGAGGAGAGAGTTACTAGATAGAGCAAGAGACACAGACAAATGGTGTTGTTAATTCTAGTAAGTATTTACTATTTCTTATGAGTGCTGGATTTACAGCATCACTGCTTATTAGTTCTGTATAATGTCCTTAATGACGCTGCTTCTGACAGTAAAACACTTACTTGAAGAAGCAGCAACTTCTGTCTGTGTCTATCCTCCTGCAGCTGCACTTCATATGTGCAGCAGCTGTTAGTTGATAACTTATCAAAGCTCAAAACTTGTATCATCTTAAACTAAAGTGTATAGATTTTTAATCAGTGAATTCAGTGGAGATAAAGGCATTGTTATACAATTTATTACAATTTTTCTTGCTTATACTATTGACTTATAGATAGAAGTTTAAAGTACACTTTTAAAGGGGGATCTGAAAAAAAGCTAGAATTTGGTCGGAAACTTTAGCATTTTTTGCATCACTTTTTGCAAGTTAAATTTCCACCAGTGTGAACAGGAAAGAATTACAGAGTCATGATCTACTTTATTTCAACAGCAACTTGTCATGTTGACAATGCAGTTCAATTTGCAAAAAGCATGTTACAGGGCAAGGAGATAAGGTGGAGCTTTTTCAATTTGCACTATTTTTTTAATGTAATGCAAGTTGCTTTTTAATTCATTATTATTATTTTTGTTATTAATATAATTATAAGTAGCATTATTTGCAGGATACAGTAACATAATGGCATGTCTTTAGTAAGTGGTTATTAATGTTCACTTTTTTATGTTTTTTTTATAAACAGCAAAATATTTTTAAAATGAGCACATTAACTACTGGTCTTTAAAAGACTTGGTAATGTTTGCATTTGCCTAGCCTGATTCTGTCAGTGCAGTATATCAGTTTAACATCAAATGTGAATAGAGCTGTAGACTCTGGTGCTTACCACTCCCTACATTTGTAGAAATCCTCCGGTGTGATTCTAGGAGAGTATCCAATTAAACTGACGACTCCTCAGCCAGGAACATTATCGCAAAAACTGAATGAAATGGTATCGGTACTCAATTCACAAAAGCTCATATCCTTTATTCGGCACTTGTTAAAATATCATAAAACAAACAAGCAACGCTGGTTCTTTGTTACAGCAAAGGGCTAGGAACCGCTCCTTACCTTATATAGTGATGTTGGGAGTTAACCCATTGTTTACCAAATTAGCAAAGTATTATTGCTGGGTCTAACTATGTAGTACTTCATATACAAGTCTATGCTTCCTACAATGTCAGCACAATAATTAACTCTCTCTTTCTCTAACATTTACAGCAATTATTCAAAAATGGAGTACAGTATATTAGGGGCATGATAAAATTTATTATTTTCAGGAACAATAAGCAGTGCTGCTGTAAATCCAGCACTCATAGGAAATAGTAAACACTTACTAGAATTAGCAACACCATTTGTCTGTGTCTCTTGCTCTTTCTAGAAACTCTTTCCTCCTCCCTTTTCCATAGACTTTTAGGGGCAGTAGCTGCAACCTGCTTGCTCACACAGGGTGAAAATGCTTATATCTTCCACTTTTTGTATGAGCTATGTACTATGCACAATTTTTTATGAAAACCAATTCATTAAGTATATGTATTAACTAGTTTCCATAGAAGTGTATATGAAATACTGTATAGTAAAACCCAGTAATAATATTCGGCTAATTTGCCAAAGAATAGGTTAACTCTCAATGTGATATAAGGGGAGGAATAGTATTATTAGTATTACTAAAGTTAGTTTATTTGATGAGATATAATGATACTAAACAGAGTATATAGATATTATTCAGTATTTTTTGTTTGGTTACCTGTCTCTATGAGCTTTGAAAATGCTATACACAGTTCCCTTTAAACATTGAAAAAACTGTCAAATGAATATACTGAATGGCAAATTCCAAAGTGACCAAAGTATTTTGACACTTCCTTGAAAGCAATCATTTCTGCTGATTATGTAAGAAAAGACTTTACCATGACAAGCTGGTTTTCATGTTAACAAAAGTTATTTTGTGAGTCTTTTTGCTTATGAAAATGAATATAATCCAATAATTTATAGATGCTTTGTTTAAACTCTTAACATTTCATAGAGAGTATTCAAAGAAGGAGAAGGTGTTACCTAAAATAGAATAATTTATGCTAATGTTTATAGAGCAATAAGGTCATCTTAATTCTCAAAGGGTATAAATAGAAATTTTTCTCATAGTTATAGCTATTTCACTTTAAAGTGAACCTGTCACATAGTTTATGCCCCCCTTGTTGAGGACAGCACAAGCTAGTGATAGACCTCCTGTTTCCATCGCTGTGTCCCTTATTCTGTAAAATGCTGTAGTTTTAGAGTATTTAGTGCTCAAATCTGGCAGTTTTCAGCGAGAAAAGAGTCATGAAAAGAGTCTGTTAAATTCATGACCCGCCCACCTTACAACTGATTAACCTATTACTTTGAATAGATAGAAATATGTGAATAACTGTCAGGTGGGTGGGGCTAGCTTTAGGGGTGCTGCTAACACCTGCTCATGAATAAACTGGGCTCTTTCCTCGGTGAAAACTGCCAGATTTAAGCATTAAATACAGGCAGTCCCTGGATTACGAACGGGATAGGGATGTAGATTTGTTGTTAAAGGGGATTTGCCACCAGACTAAGTACTGACCTCCGTTCAGCATGAGAGCAAGATGTAAACAAATCACGCTGAGTCATGAAGCTGCAGGGGAGAGAGGGAGAGGGGAGGGGGTAGTGAGGAATCCAAGGGAGCGTCTCAAAATTTAAGTGAACTAATAAACAGTACAACAGTGGATTCAATACAGCAAGACACAGAGCCTCAGACGGCACTGTCAGGAGAAACCTTATCTGCTAAGCAGCTTATGTAATATAAACAAATCACGAGCTGACAGAGACGCTCACAGACACACACAGCCAGAGCACAGAGCCCTGCATAGGGGGATCCTGTGACATGTTCACTCAAATAATCAAACTATAACTTGTGAATTCTGTATACAAAAGAGAACACCTATTCTAAACAGCAGATTGAAAGCTTCTTCATCAGATAAAGCAGGGATCTAATAACACTACAGCTAGTTATTCTGTATACAAAAGAAAACATATTGCTACCCGGTACCTTTAAAGACCATTCATTCTGCCTGTCATCAGATAAGAAGTGATTCACGCAAGCGCGGCCTTTCAGCTCCTGGGTCGTGACTAGGGGAAGCTTTGTGGTAACCAAGGGGGGTTGAGAAATGCTGTAGCTCTCAGAGTTTTCACTTTTTTTAATCACTTATATTTAGAAAAGTGATTAAATACCCATTTTGAAGGTTCCCACGTCAACATTACATGGTGGCAAAATCCCTTTAAGTTGAATTTGTATGTAAGTCGGAACAGGTATATTTATTAAATGTACTCCAGCACAAAAGTTTTTTTTTCGTTTCCGGTAGTGAAGGAAAAGGTTTTTTACATTTGTTTTGCTGTCTGTGCCCCTGTTAAGAAGATTTCACCTCATTTTCACCTGAACTGCTGCTGTGGCATACTGGAACTTGTTGTTCCACAGCTACTATCTGCTGTGGAACATAGAACGACAAGTGCCAGCATGCCCCATAAGTCTCCGTTTGTAACTAGGGGACAGATGTTAATCGGAACGATGTAAGTCGAGGACTGCCTGTACTCTAAGGGTGCGTTCCCACGGCAGAGGACAAATACCAGTCAGTTTACCCGACCGGTATTTGTCCTGTTTTGCGGCCGTCCCCTGCGATGAGCGGAGAAAAGCCCTCTCCCTTCAATCCAATGGTGTTGACGATTATTTGGCCAAACATGGGCCGAGGGTCGATATCGCCCCATCATCGACAAGATATTTCAATGGTCGAGGGTAATTATATCGAGACCATAAAGTCTAGGGGAACAACAACACAATCATTCTTCACCCAAACGGGGCGGGAGAAGCGGGAAATTTAAAAATCCACAACATCAAAATGGATACTGCTACACTTAGGCAACACACTTGGTTAAAAACCCACAGAAAAAAACTCAAAACACCATTCACATCCCTGTCTGCACCACAGCATGCCCCTTAAAACCTGCATGACCCACAAATAAAAAAAGTGACAGAAGCAGTATGATTTGAACCATCATTTTATTTGAACGGGACATTGAATACCCGTCCTGGAACGCAGCATGACCCCAAACCTGCTGACCCCCAATTTTTAAAAGTCCGGAAAAAGGATCTTTCAACCCCCTTTTTTTAGTTGAACTGGACATTACTACCCCGTCCGGGGCCACAGCAACCCAAAACCCTGCATGCCCCCAATTTAAAAAAGGCGGGAAAAAAGGACTTTCAACCACCTTTTTAGTTTCACTGGACATTACAAACCTGCCGGGGCCCACAGCATACCCCCAAAAACCTCATGACCCCCATTTAAAAAAAGTCCAAAAAAAGGAGTCTTTCAACCACCATTTTGTTTCCTGGACTTTCTATCCCGTCCGGGCCACACATGGCCCCAAACCCCCAGACCCAATTAAAAAGTGCCGAAAAAGGAGTTTTTTCACCACCTTTTTTTAGTTTCACTGGACATTGACTATTCCGTCCGGGGCCACAGCATAGCCCCAAACCTCATGACCCCCCATTTAAAAAGGCCGAAAAGGATTTTTTCAACCACCTTTTTATTTCACGGACTTTTGACAAAAACCATCCGGGGGCCACAGCATGACCCCCAAACCTGCATGCCCCCCACATTTAAAAAGGCCGGAAAAAGGATCTTAAAAACCACCATTTTAGTTTCACGGGACATTGACTATACCTGTCATGGGCCCCACAAAACCCCAAACCTGCATACCCCAAAAAAAGTCCGGGAAAAAAGGAGTCTTTCAAAAAACCATTTTATTTTCACGGACATAGACTATCCCTTTCCGGGGCCCCCAGAGCCCCAAACCTGCAGACCCCGGAAAAAAAAGTGCCGGAAAAAGGATTTTTAACCCACCTTTTTAGTTTCAACGGACATAGACAATCCCACCCTGGGACACAGCATGACCCCAAACCTCAGACCCCCAAATAAAAATGCCGGAAAAGGAGCCCTTTAAAACCACCTTTTTATTTCACTGGACATAGACTACCCCTTTTTCCGGGGCCCCAAGCATGACCCCAAACCTGCATACCCCCGGATTAAAAAGTCCCGGGAAAAAGGATTTTTTCAACCCCATTTTAGTTTCAAGGGACAAGACTATCCCGCCTGCGCCACCAACCCCCCAAACCTGAAACCCCCCGGTTTAAAAAGTCCCAAAAAAAGATCTTTAAACCACCATTTTAGTTTCACGGGACATAGAACCCTGCCCCGGCCCCACATGACCCCCAAAACCCGGGCATGCCCCCAGATTAAAAAGGCCGGAAAAAGGAGTTTTTCAACCACCAAATAGTTTCAACGGACATAGACTATCCCGCCGGGGCCACAGCAGAGCCCCAAACCTGCATACCCCCCAATAAAAGTCCCGGGAAAAAAAGGAGTCTTTCAACCACCATTTTATTTTCACGGGACATATACTGCCCCTGCCGGGTACGCTTCCCCCCCGTATGGGGTGGGACCAATGAAGCTTCACTTGGAAATACGGTGGTTAACGCCCTGTTCCCCCAAGGCCCTTTTTTGGCATTCTTTTTCCATTTTACTCAACGGGTGGAGGAAAAAAGTCTTGTACTTTTGTTTTCTTTCCGTGCTCCATACTCCTTTTTCTGAATAACCTACATCTGTCAATTTCCTGTACCTCCCCTTTTAAATTCAAGGAATTTTTTTTACCCTATTTTGACATGCAATTTTTTATAGTTTAATTCTAGAAAACACTTTTTTAAAAATAGATAAATCCCCATGTCTTTTTTCTTTTTTTTCAAATTGTATTAAATGGGTTTTCAAATACGGGGTTTGAACTTTTTTAAAGATCTTGCAAAAACAAGTCATTTTGCAATTTGTGTCCATTAACAGTGCCCTCCTATTCCTGTTTCTCGCACCATCCCCCTTGAGCACTCTTGACAATTTGAAGAAAAAAATGTCTTTTAGAAACAACATTTTTTTTTTAATAGGACCTGTAGAAATACTGCATGCACAGCAAAATCCCCCAAAAAAACAAAGATGCCCCTTGAGCCACTTTTGACAATTTAAAAACAAATGTCTGTTAGAAAAACATTTTTTTATAAAGGACCTGTTGTATAGCTCATGTCACGAAAAATCCCCCAAAAAATTCAAACATGCCCCTTGGGGCCCTTTAGACAATTGTGAAGACAAATGTCTTTTAGAAAAAAAAAAATTTTTTAAAAAGGGACCTGTAGATTGCTGAAATTTCAAAGCCAGACCCAAAAAATTTAAAAATGAATTCTCCCACGAAAAAATTGGGGGAGAAATGCCACTTAGAAGCCCTTTTCTTCCAAAAGGACCAGGAATTGTGTTCTCACAGCAACAGACCCCAAAAAATTAAAAATGATTCCAGCCCTTTTAAAAATTGTACTAGAAAGGCATTAAAAGCCACATTTTTCCCAATGGACCATTATTATGCTGTACCAAGCAACAGACCCCAAAAAATTTAAATATGATTCTCACCCACTTTTAAAAAAAAGAGGGGAAAGCCATTTTAAAAAGCCACTTTTCTGTTCCAAAGGACCAAATTATAGCGATCTCACAGCAACATGACCTAAAAAAAAACCATTGACAGTGCGAAAATTCTAAAAAAAAAGTGAGTAAATGGAATACGGTGTGTCATAACCCTTCTGTCTTTTTACAGTCTCCTCACACAAAACCGAAAATAAAACTGTTAGGAAAAGAGAAAAAAATTGCAGAAAGAAATGATCTTTTTTAAAAAAATTTTTTTAAAGGGGACCTTTTTCTTTTTGAAAAGGAAAGTGAAAAAACCCGGGAAACTTATCGGTGACCCGGAAATTTGGGGCCACAAACCAAGCCCCCCTGATTCATCTTGATAAAGTCAATGACCAATTATCTGGGAAGCCGATGCTTTTGTCGAAATGATCCTCCAGCTGTGCTGAAGGTCCCTCAGATATGACCTGGCTCTGGGGCGGGACAACCCCTCTAGGGCGTGCGAGGAGCCGGGCCCTTTCTCCTTTTTTTGGATACCCAAATCAATTGGGCCGGAAACACATCAAAAACCCGGTGTTAGACCATATCGTGCCCCAGATCTTAAGGGGTTTGTCTGGTGTTGGTGTGTGCCCTGCATTGCATGCTTTGGGTGAAGTGGTAAATAAAGATTGCCAGAGGTCCCATTAGGCCCTTCTGCCCCCTTTTTGCCTCGCTGCTGCGCTACGGCTACTTGGCACTCTACTCTGTCACTTTGTGATGTTGTTCCACCGTGCTTTTGAAGAAGTGAAGCGACGCAACAAGTTCCATTAATCAATCAGCAGGTCTCCATTTCCGCATTTTACTCTCTATTGGGTAGGGGGAAGGAAAAATGCTGAGTTTTTTTTTTGTACCGGGGGATTCGGAGGGTGGCCACCCAGTAACTGTTTTTCTTTTGATGGCCTTAATGCGGGGATCAGTTGAGGAAAGGGCATCCAAGCACTCAGTGAGATATGGAGCCTTTTTTTTTCCCCAAAGCCCGGGTCGAGGGCACTAGCAAACGATCTTCCTCTCTTCCCCTCCCCTCAAATTGGGCCCCAAACCTCTTTCCAAGGCGGGGACGTCGGTAATCGGTGTCGGGAATACCTCCTCCCCCCTCCCCTCCCTTTCATCCGGCACAGCTTCAACCAGCCCTGACTGCTGAGATGTGCACCCTGAACTGATGCCCCACCTTGCACTAGCCCTGGACCCGAAGCACCCCCTAAAAAGACCAAAGAAATTGTGAAACTTTTGGGCCATGTGGATTTGAGGGAGAAAAAGGGCCCGTGTCCGCATCGAAACCGTCCCCTCCCCCCGTCACTTGGCGGGACTGTTGTTTCAGAGTTCCAACACGTTCCGAAAATAAAATCACCACAATGCTCATGCTGACAAGGGGATTGTCCCCCTGACCATTTTTTTTGGGTTATTCAAAAATGGCAAGGATGGTGCAGAGCTCTTTCACATGCTCCACTCCGGTGGCTCAAAAACCCCCCGAGGTCCCCCGTGTTGTCAGGGGCCCTGTGTCACTTTACTATAAAGCATTCGTTGGCCCACAATTGTGGGGCATGTGGGGGGTGGAATTCCCGCGGGTTTCCACTCAACAATGAAAACGGTTTTACGGGGAGGGCCGAGCTGACACTCAACGCAGCCAGGCGGGACAAGCGGGGGCAACGGCGGAAGGGGAACTTAGACTTCGACCTCCCCCAGGCAGTCCAGACCCGGGTAGCCTTAGAAATTTTCGGAAACAAAGGTTCATGACATGGGCAGGGGAAGGGGATGTGCTCCAGCCTACCATCTAAGGCGCCACAATTTCGCCCGTTTTTGCACACACCCTGGCACAATTTTTTTTGGCACCCCCACGCTCGGCTTGTTTTGGGGAGCCCCTCCACATTTTACCTGGGGGGACGGCCCAAACAGATTTAATTTCAAAACGGGTGGTTTCTATGGGCACTTTATGCCCCAAGGGCCTTGGGGGGAAAAAATCCTGCACCATCCCGCGGGTTTGAAGACGGCGCGGGCCTGAAGCCACCGTCCCCCCAAGACATCCCCCCCAGCTCACCCTTTTGGGTGTCCACAGAGATTAGCGGGCCCTTGGGCCCTGCTTTCTAGTCCATGTGTCTGGTCAAAGGACTTTTCCCCACAGATCAGACAACGCGCTTAAAAATTTTTTGAGACACGTGGCTGACCCGGGGAGGATGGCTTTTCGGCAAAGAAATGCCTGCTCGGCATTTTTATTTGGGGGGAGGCAAGGGGGCCCTGAGGGGGAAGCCCTCGGTCCACCAAAAAGAAAGGCAACATTTTTCCCAAGGGCCCAAAAACCTGGCAATCCGACATTCAGGGTTTTGGGTTTGGGGAAATTTGGGTTTTAAAATGTTTCTTTGCTCCCAAACTGGAAACAGAAGGCTGGCGCTAAGGCCCCGTACGGGGGTGCAGGTCGTCAAACGGGGGGAAGGAGAAGGGGGAGGATGGGTCCTGGTGGTGCGGTGGTACTCGGGGGACGGTGGGGGCTGAAGCGGAGGCTGATCCTGATATTAGGAGGAGGAAAGGGGGAGACGAGGGGGTGACAGTGGTTGGGAAACCGGCGCGGGTTTGGGCCCTTTTTTGGGCCCGTGTTGCCTCCATTTTAAATTCAGCATTCGCTGCTTGTTTTAAAGTTGGGGGTGTTTAAACCCCATAAAGGGTTTTTGCCTCAATTTATCTTTACGGGAAAAACAGCATATGACATCGCTGGGTGAAAAAAGAGCTTGCTTTAAAAAAGGCCCAGGGTTGAAGTCCCCGGCCTTTTTGACGGCAAAAAGCAGGGGCGGGTTTGCGCTGTCGGCTGGCGGGAAACAATCGCGGGCTTCGCACTGCCCCCCCTTTTGAGGCGGAAACCCGTACTGACACTACCCCCCGTCTTCCTCCTCGCCCGGATGAACCTCCAAGCAAAATTTTGCTTAAAACCACGTTGGATCTCAAAGTCGTATCACATATCAACACAGGTGACTTCGTCGTCCCGACATTCTGCATCCAGGGGCTGCGGGCACAACAAAAGGGGTGCAAAGGGGTTGCCCACCCCCGGGATTTTTTCCGATTGACCGACTCCTCTCCCCCCTGATGGATCATAACTGGGCCCAGAGCAAGGAAAAAAACATATCTTTGCCTTTGACTTTTGACATACCTTCTGACCCCAACCGCATTTTGTCACAAAGAGGTTTTCAAAAAATTGGTTTATCCACAGTGGTCGGGTCCCTCGAGTTGAAAATTTGGGCTGCTTCATTTTGGGAAAGGGTGTGATAAAGCTGATGTTGACATTTGGGGCCGTGACTGGGGGACGAGGAGGTAAGACTGCTGGATGCGGGGTTGCTTTAACCACTAAAGGGACAAATTGGGGGACGCTGTTCGTTATGAGATTCACGGGGCCCCGCCCCAGCGAGGGAAAGGCCTGACGGCCCTGAAACCCGACGACCCGCGGGCCATGGTTTGTGCCAGAAACGGAAAGGGAAAGATTTTCCTTGTCCCTTTTCCCCCTTTGCCCTTCCCCCCTTTTTTGTTTCCTTACCCCCTGCTTTTCGCTCCATTTTCCCAAAAATAAAAAAATTTGAGAAGGAAGGGAAATTTTTTTGGGGGGGAAAGTCTCTTATTAAAAGACGCAAAATCAGCAACATAGAGGTTTTGGGCAATTATTGGCCAACACCCCAAGGCTGGGGTGGGGGGCCCACATCATCTCCAACTTAAATTTTAAAAGGAGGGAAACAGGGAAAGAAATTTCCCGTCCTCAACAGGGGATTTTTCTGGGAGCTCAGGGGGATTACACAATTTCCCCCTATCAAAAAAATAAAGACAAATTTACTCCCCCTCAAAAATCTTTTTTTGGAGAGCTTTTAAAAGGGGCCGGGGCCAAAAATGGGGCTTTTGGAGCCCCAAAACGGAAAAAATTTTTTCCGATGGGGAAAACCCAGGATGGGGTCCCTATTACCCAAAGGCGGGAAAAAACCAGTTTAAATTCAAACCCCATACCCTTAAAATTAACGAGCCCCAACGACTAAAAACAACAAAATCGGAACTCACACAGTCCAACGAACTTTCCCCCAAATATTTTTCGGACTTCTAAAAAAAAACGCCCCTTTTGTTTTCTGTGGGCATTTGGGCCCTTTTCCTAAAGGGGGGTTAACCTGCCAGGTTTTTCCCTCAGAGGTTTGCCTGACCTTGGAGGAAAGACATCTCAGAGCTGGAGGTTCGCCATGCGCTCGCCCGCCTCCCTCACCACAAAACACCACCCCGGGACGGTCAAACCCTCAAAATTTATTATAAAAACCTAAACCCCGAGATAATTGCCCCACTGACCACCTATATCAACCAAAAAATTTAAAAAACACATAAACCCCCCAGACTTCTATGAATCCGGAAACCAAAATTTTCTCCAAACCCACAGAGAGACCCGACACCCCCAACCCTATCCCCCCAATATCTCTTCAACCAAGATTTCAAATTTTCTAACTAAAAAAAATACCCGGGTTTCTTTGCAATTGTTATAGGCCCCCTTCTTACACCCTGGGATTTTTGGGAAAATTCTTGCAAAACAAACACTCCCAAGTGGGGAAATTCGGGACCGCAATGGGGCTCCCCAAAACCCCCCGGGGCCCCAATGACTAAAGTCGTCCCCCTTCCTGCCCCTGGGACTCGACGCCAAAAAGGTTTTTTCGACTCGGTATCTTTAAATTTTCCTCCACCCCAAAACCCTTCCCCACCATGGTTTTTGGTAACCCCTTTCCCCTTCCCTTTTTTTACAACAAAAACCCCAAACTCACCCCCTCCCACCATTCTCCCCGGGGGAAAGGGCCCCTAAAACTCCAACCCGATCTCCTTTTAAAAAGGGTTATCGCCAGGGTTTTTTCCTTCTCCCCGGGCCCCTTTTTTAAAACCTCTCAATTCCCCCCTTAAATTCGCCACCTGGAAACCGTGACCCCATTCCCGGGCATTAAACGGGGGGTTTCCCAAGAAATAAAACTGCCCATTTTTGCTGACCCCTCTTATTATACATTTAAAACCCGGGGTGAATGTTTTCCATACATTTTATCCATATCCAAAAAAAGGGAGTGCTGTGGGTTTCCAAGGTTAACGAACAAAAATTAAAGGGCCCTCCTATTGAAGGGAAATCGACCCCATCGGGGGCGGGGAGTCCCCCTTCGAGTGGGGACTACCTCTCTGACTTATCTGGGGGGTTCAAATCACCAAAAAAGCAAAATTCCCTTACTCCAGAAAAACTTTCAGCCCAAATTCATTAAACCCTCGAGACCCGTTCAACAACAAAAAAACCCTAAACCCCCTCCCCGCCCCGGGTGGGGCTAACCTAAAAAAAAAATTGATTATTTCCCCCCAAACCCTCCTTTATATCCCCAATCATCCCGATTCCCCAAAAACCCAAAGCCCCGGGGAAAATGGATCAAGGGCCTTTCCTCAAAATTCAATAGGGGAAAAAACCCGCAGGCCTAAAGTGGTTTTTGGGGATTTCCTTTTCCCCAAAAACCCAGAAAAAAAGGGGGCATAAACCCTTTCCGAAAAATTCAACTTTAAAATTTTGGGGCAACCCAGTTTCCGGGTTTTTTGGGGGGAAGGGCTACTTTAACACCTATTATCCCAAAATTAACATAAAACCAACAATTAGTGCCCGAAAATAGCTCTCGTCAGTCCCCTTTACACATGCCATTTCCCGACCTACCATCACCCTTTAAATCCAACCCCCTTTTAATCACCACTTGGGGAAAGGGAAGGGCTAAGAACGCGGGGAGATCCGGGGCCCCCTTTAACCCCCGATACTCCCTTTCTCCTTCCCCTTTTGGGAAAAACCCAAAATTTTCAAAGTGGGCGGGGACATGTGGGTTTTTTTCACTGGGAAGGGGGGGGATCAGGAAATAGAAAACCCGTAAAACCCAAACAGAGGAAACCTCTCCGCCAACGAGGGCCCCATTGGCATTCACATCCCCTCGGGCCCCAACCATTCTATTAAATTTTCAAACCTGTAGTTACATATATGAAGTATTAAAAAAAACCAAAATGACGGGGGCTGGAATTTATCCCCTTCCTGTCTCAAACAATTTCCTTCATCAAACTAGGGGCCCAAAATTTCACATTATTATGGATCCCCCTGCTCCTTTCTTATTACAATACTTTTAAACCCCCAAGGCCTGACCTCATGGACACACCAAAATTTTACTTTCCCTCTCCCCAGGGGACAACCTAAACTTTACCTCAATAGCAAAGAAAAATTTCCCTTTCCCTGTCCAAAAGGGAGATGGCATTTTGCATAGCAAAACAGGGCATACGTCTTCCCCATAGGGTTACCGATGAGCAACCCCTCCCACCCCAAAAACCTTTCCCCCAAAAAGGGCCCCTCCCCCTCATGCCGCCCAATTTACACTGCCTTTGGTCATTTCCCTCACTCGAATCATTTGGGGCCCGAAATTCCCTTCCTTTTGTAATTTCACACTTGCTTTACTTTGTCCCGAATCTCCTGAGTGGGGGATATTTGGCCTCCTCCCGGGAGGATCCCCCAGCCTCTCTGGGCCTCAAAAAGAAATTACAATAATTTCGTATCAGCACCCAAAAAAAAGGCAAATTGCACTGCTGGGAAAATAAATCCCTCCCCCCCCAAAACAAAAAAAACTATTTTTAGAAAAAAAATCTCCCTTTTATATTCCGGATGGGCTTGGGTGGAAACCTCCTTTAAAAAGAACAAAAAAGGGAAAAAGTTTTAACAATTATGGGAAAAATTTTTTTAAATTACTCCAGCTCATACGCGATTTTCCCAAATCAGACAAAGTTTTTAGTTCACTACCTTTTTACATTGGGAAACCAAATCTCAGGAATGACCCTTACTGGAGTCAAACCCTTTTTTGTGGTGTTGTCGATACTTTAAGAGATAAAGGATCTCGTTATTCTCTTGTGGATGTGCCAGGGTCCCCCCCCCCTTTCCCCCCCCCCCCCTCCCTTTCCCCCTGGGGGTCCAAACTTCCCCTGTTTGGTTCGTCTTTAAGGGTTCACCTTTCGCCTCTCAAACTCCTTTGGCCAAATTTTTTGGGGGGGCCCCTTTTTGGGGGGCAACCAAAATGGGCGCGGGGACCCCACCCCAACTTAGCCAAGGTGCCATTTACCCTAATTTTAGCACATGATTTTTTCAATTGGGGTGCTCCACCTGGTTTCGTCACTAGGTGACACCCAAAAATACCCCCCCTATATGTCTTGCCTTAATGAATAGGGGTACAAAAATTTTTTATTCTGCCCCCGTAAAGGGGACTCAGCCATATTTTTCCCTTTCCCCACAAAGGGCCATGAAATTTTGCCATTGGTTTTTTTCGCAATGTTTATTGTCACGCTGACAGATGAACCCCGAGTCTGGGGCCCAAAAATTTACTTTAAATGGGGAAAAATAAAAAAATTTTTTTACACTGTGACCCTGTTCCCGTGCTCAAAGTTATTGGGGCTAAACTGTTCATTGTATATGGGGTGAATGGGGTTTACTTATTTTACTTATTTTAAAAACTTTTGTTTGCCTTTTTCTTTTTTTCATTTTAAAAATTCTTAATAAAAAACATGTTGGAAAAAAAAAAGGGACGCAAATCACAGCTATTTCAATCTCAATCAAAACAAAATTGGGGTATTCCAATTTAACTGCAAAATGTCTATCAACAAAGCTGGCTGCGCCAAAGTGAAAAATCACGTATCTGAAATGTTTCGGATATACAAGGTATTTTTGGCACCTATCAATTCACCTGTGGTGACTACAAATTGCTGTATTCACATTTAAGTGCAGGTGCTTCAATGAACAAGCTTGTAGTACGCCCAAAGTGAAAAACACGTATCTGTAATGTATTCGGAAAATTTAAAGGTATTTTTTGGCACTATCAATTCACCTGTGGTAACTACCCCAATTGCTGGATTCAAATTTAACTGCAATGTGGCTCTATCAAACAAATCTGGACTGGGCAAAGTGCAAAAAACACGTATCTGTAATGTATTGGATAATAAAAGGTATTTTTGGCCCTTTCAATTCACCTGTGGTGACTACAAAATTCTGTATTCACATTTAAGTGCAAGGGTTGCCTCAATGAACAAAGCTGTTAGTGCGCCAAAGTCAAAAAACAACGTATCTGTAATGTATTCAGATAATAAAAGGTTTTTTTTTGGCACCTATCAATTCACCCTGTGGCGACTACAAAATTGCTATATTCAAATATAACAGCAAAGTAGATCTATCAACAAAGCTGGCCTGCGCCAAAGTGAAAAAACACGTATCTGAAATGTATTCGGATAATACAAGGTATTTTTGGTACCTTGCACTTCACCTGTGGTGACTACAAAATTTCTGTATTCACGTTTAAGTGCAAGGTGCCACAATGAACAAAGCTGTAGTGCGCCAAATTCAAAAAAAAAGTATCTGTAATGTATTCGGATAATAAAAGGTATTTTTTGGCACCTATCAATTCACCTGTGGTGACTACAAAATTGTAGTATTCACATTTAAGTACAAGGTGCCTCAATGAACAAAGCTGTAGTGCGCCAAAGTCAAAATACACGTGCTGACTACAAAATTGCTGGATTCTAATTTAACTGCAAGGTGAATATATCAACAAAGGTGGAATGGGCAAAATTGAAAATGAACACCTATCTGAAATGTATACTGATAATTAAAGTGGAGTTTTGCAACCTAACAAAGAGACCTGCAGTTACTAGAAAAGATGTGTATCCTAATATAAGTTCAGGCTGCCCAATATCCAGGAAAACTGTTAATAATAAAGCTATTGCAGTGCAATGTCTACACTAAGTCTTGGTGAACTTTATCCCGTATTCTTTATAGAGCTTGTCCGTGTTCGCCCGTGGGCCCCCCCCTCCCCGCTCCACCCTGTGACGGTACCGCGGGAGATGCTCCTTTAAATTCTCGAGCTAACTACATAAAATCTTCCACTCTCTAATCTAACTAAGTTGTAAGGATCACAGCTAACAGTAGAGCTTTCTCTGTGAAGAAATAGAATAATTTCGCTGAGCTGGTTGGACATAGGCAGAGCGCATGTCCTACTGCTATGCGACGCTGAGAGACACTGATCATGTACAGGAAGAGCTGTTCTATGTAAAACGTGGTCATGTGATTTTTCCCGCAATCGCAACCATACACATTCGTCATGACGGTGCACACACATCTCACCCTGCTCTATTCCGTAAGCGGATTTTATGGCCGCCAAAATGACAGGAAGCACCGAAAATGGCGCAATCTTAATAGATGATGCACAGATTTTAACCTAAATTATCGCATGATCTAAAAATTTCGATCAACATAAAAACTGTGCCGAATTCAACTTTGTCGATAATAATCGCTCAACACTATTCACAAGCACAGGTTCCGTCCGAAAACCGGATGGAAGATTGTATTTGTAGAATGTTTTGCGGGCAGACTGCGGGTGGAAAAAAACGGGTATTCCATAGAGCACCATTGTGCTGCACGGGTTTTCCATAAAGCACCATTGTGTTCATTTTTGGCCGATTTTTCAGGCGGTCTGTAAAACCGCAAACCGCCTGAAAAAAACGGCCGAAAACCCATGCAGTGGGGACATGCCTTAAAACTATAGCATCTTACAGAATAAGGGACACAGCGCTGGAAGCAGCATGTGTGTCACAAGCTTGTACTGCTCTCAGCAAGGGGGTAGAATCTATGTTACAGGTTCTTTTTAAATAATAGAATATATTACTATATTTAACAATTTAAATCTAGTTGTTGCATTTCTGCCCTTTGATGTGAGGGCAGACAAGAGCAGTATTTGGGCGAGCAGCTTAGTCAGAACCAAGAAATCACTGATTAATTTATGCCCTTTCAGTACCACAGCTAGTAGTAACCTACAGTTCAGGCACTAAGCAGAAAAGGATGGTCCATTTAAGCAGCTAGAAGTGAGCGGTTATTAGAGGGGGGGAGGAGGGAATATGCACTGACCATTTAACTGTCCAAGGGCAGGCATGCACACATTCAAGGTGCTAGGGGATCCTAATGGTGGTGCAACCATTAGAGAGGTTGGGAGCCATGAACTGCTTGTCGCACAAAGCAGCTTAAGAAATCCTGAATGTGGAAGCATTTTTTCTATTCTTTTTTTTATTTCATTGACCATAGAGATGAATATGGTTTGGTCTTCTTGTATTAAAAGGTGCATTCCATTTAAATAAAAAAAAGAACCCTGGATAATTGTGTTCTACCAGAGTCACTAAATCTACTGTGCACAATGGGGCAAAATTAATATCACAATTTTTCCAGAATTCTGGTGTAAATCTTTTAGAAAGTTTTTAGACACTATTACAACTGCAACTGGGATGTGGCTTCACAGAAACATTGGGCCACAGGTATGAACCTGTTTAGGTCTAAAACTTACTTTTTTGCCCATAGGTTACTATGGGCAAAAGAGTGAGTTTTAGACCTAAACAGTTTCATACATGTGGCCCATTGTGTGACATACACTACTCACAAAAAGTTAGAATATTTGGATTTTGTTTTAAACTTCAGGATGAACATAACATTTCTTGAATTGTTTTTAAAATGAACCAAATGAAACCATCTATTAACTTTAGAATGCACAAGTCCAACTGTTACATTACTTGTTGATCTCTGACAAGGAACTTAATGTCAGAACTCACAACAGGTGTTTGATCCTTAATCGCCCAATACATTTAGGGGATCAATTTGAATTGGGATTTAAACAGTCCTCCTCATCATGCTGTTCACATTTTGACATCATGAGACCAAGACAACAGCTTACAATTTATCAACAGTACCTCGCTATGAAAGGCTTCAGCAATGCTCTCATGGCCACTGTTCAAACAAGATACAAGAAAGGAAGAGTCAAAAAAGGGAAAAGAAGTGATTCCTTTGGGGCTTCATCACATGACCCCGTTTCATTGTAAAAATGCCCTCGGAAAGGATGTGAATCCCACACCCCCAAAAAAATGTTTAAGGCAGGTTGGGAAGGGCAACCAAGTGTCATGTGAGACCATGAGTAACCCTGTACATCAGCGGGGTCTGTGCTAGATGACTGGCAAGCAAACCTGACAGGCACATGACCTGGCTGAAGCATAGTGCTCTCCTTGATGTCTTACACGTAGTTGATATTGCGGCATCCGTAAAAGTCCAATCTTTTTAAATATAACTTCTTTATCCCAGATGGTGAATGACATAAAAAAATAAAATTTCCATTGTCAGAGTTGTGCCCTTTTGGTCATCCAGCCTACCAGAAAAAATGGAATAAAAAAGATCCAGCTCCATAAAAAATAAACCCTTTGTTTGATTCCCCGTTCAACATGTCCCCCAAAAACGGGCTTCATATTTTTCGTTCTCACAAATTTTCGTTTCCTTCAGCCCTTAAATCTTCCCATTATTTTTGAAGTGACATTATGAGGCATATCTCCAAGAATTATTCTGATTGATTGTACAGTTAGGGCCTGTCTACACAGCAATGATTTATGTCGGTTTTTGACATGGTTTTCGGATTTTAACTGTAAATCATTTCCATAGACCTCAATAGAAAATCCTTGCTGTAGTCTACACAGCTCATATTTTCTGATATTTGGATTTCAAAACTGCATTTTTTTTAAAATTTGGAACATGCACAATAATTTGCCATATTTTACTCAGAAAACGGTGGATTATTATATTATTTAATGCAATTTGGGAGGTTAAAAAATCTGAAACCATTCCCAATTCGCACAAAAAAAACAAAAACCGAATGTAAAATACTGGCTGTTTGGATTCAGCCTTAAACACTGTGGCCTACACAAACATTTTTTTAGTTAACCTTATTGAATGTGTAATCAAGATTTCAGAGGCAGCCCTGATAATGACAAAATTGGCAGCAAAATCACCAGCAGGCTCGGTAGCCTACCACGTTGGGCAGATACTGGTGCCTGCTGCATGCACTGGGTGATCACTCTGCCCATCCATTGAGTTTCAGTCATTTTCTTTTTATTAATAATTTCAAGTTTGCGCAAATTTCCCCCCCCCGTTTTTAATAGCCCTCGTGAGAATTCTCACTCACAAGTCATAGGAAGGGAGTAACCCTGCTGACAGTGATGGCTGTGTAATGTTTTTTACATTCCCAGCTTCTCCTGTAAATCATGGCAAAGTCCCTCTGCCTAACTTAGGATGGTGCTCATTTTGTTTTTTAAACCCCACTTGCTAAACCTGTTTTGTTGGGGTTTTTGGGGAAATAGAGTTCGATGCAAGGGGCATTGGAACGTTCATGGTATTAGGAACAGTTTTCATGGTAGCCGGATCCCATGAAGGCACTGGCCTGTTCCTTACTTCCTAAACCATTTCCCTTCCCAAATTCCACCCAAAATTTTTAACCAGATTTAAAATCTTGACTTTAACCTTAACAAAACCTTAAAATTAATGATGGAATTGCATTTTTTTTCCCAATTCCACCAACAAGTAATTTTTTGGCATGGTATATTGAATGGTGCAATTAAAAATACAATTAGTCCCACAATTAACAAGCCCTCAAACAGTTCTGACGATGGAATAATAAAAAAGTTATGGTTTTTGGAAGATGAAAAACTATCATGGTGTCGCTAGAACACAGTGCATCAGGAATGGGTTAATACATATAGAATCTACGGCACAAAGAAATTGTTAAATATTTATTACAAATTCAATAACAGTAGATAGTGACTTCAGTAACAGTATATAGTGTCCTCAATGTGCAACCAACTGAGCCAGGAAGAAGTGAGAGCTCCTGTTGGCTCAGCTGTCAGCCACAATCTTCTCAACTCATGTCCCACTGCTTAATGCATCCAGTGAAGGCTATTCCAAGCTGAAATGGTGCATCTACATTGCATCTAAAAACGGGGATCCCTATCTATCTACCTTAGTCTGCCAAACCAAGAATCGATCATATAAGTGATTGTTTGTTGTAAATCACAAGTCACTATATAGTTTAGTTAAATTTTTACAATAATAATTTTTATATATATATATATATATATATAATATATATATATATAAAATTAAAATATATTACAACTTTTTGCATCACAACCAAGGTGTGCGATGGATTCTATATTTCTCAGTTGCAGATATATCCTTTACCACTGAGTACCTTAACCCAGATCTTTGGTGAGTGTAAACCTCTCTACCTTATATGATCAGGAATGGATTAAGGCATGTGGTCATAAACAATGTGGTGCAGGGCTAGACCTATGGAGTGAGTAAAGTTTAATAGGATTGTCTCATCATGCTGTTTCACAGAGCCAGAGGGAGCTTCAGATTCACACGTCCTCCCGCTTCCTGGTTAGGCTGTAGGTGGTTCTATAGCACTGATTAGCATTCCCAGTCCTTCTTATTGGACTGCCATGACAGGAGATTTAATTTATAGTGCAGATGGTTACAGAGCTCAAAGTAAACAATCAAAAGTAATTCATCCCCTTTGTCAGAGATAACACACTATGTTCTCAAGCTGTGGTCATTGCCCTGGTGATGTCAGTCCCTGCTCTCTGTCTAATCAGGAAGGGAGAGCAAGATGGTAACAAGAGAAACTTGTCTGCACTCTAAGCAGATAAAATCCCAGTTATATCCTGACCAAGGTAATTTTAAGAGACCAATGTATTTAGAAAAGGTCTTGATCTAATGTTCCCTAATCTTTGTATTGAGACAACCCATTTAGACTGATGGTGATAGCACAGCTTTTCATGTTATCTGTTCTCATCTCTAAACAAAAGTTATTGAAAAGCATTGAAAAAAGCTGAAATAACATTCCATGCTGTGATAATATAGTACATTATCTGTCACGTTTACTCTTGCTACATTTGTATGTACCATTGATGCAACCTGTGCAGCTGCACATGGGCCTGAAAGGTAATGGGACACACTGAAAGCAGAAAAGGAGCTAGCAGCTTTCTAATGTCTGTTAGGTTGCATGTAAGGGCCCAAACTAATGAATTTCAAAGTTTACACTTACTGGTATTTTTTTAAAAAAACATAAAGAGGTGTTTCATAATGAGCAGCATGGGATCATTATACTGTTCTTGTACAGGGGCAGTCTCCTATCTGTGTCTACCAATGGTGTGGTAGCAATTATTTGTATACTGTTTTGGGCAATTATTGATGTATGGGGCCAATATTGTGTGGTAGCAATATACTGTATGGTGGCTAATAAACCCTGAGGCACCATGTAATAGCATACAGTATGGCAAATACTTTTTATGTTTCCCATAATGGCAAATATTAACTTATGAGTATGGTGGCCAATATAAATGTACTTTATATTGGCAGTATTAGCATGCAGTTTGGCAGCGATTATTTATGCAACTATAATGGAATTTATTTATATGCTCCTCTTCATAATTACATGCTATATGAAGGAAATATTTATATCCTGTGAGATGGCAGTAATGTACATACTTGTTTGTGATAACAATATTTTGTATGTACAGTAGAAGGAGAAAATGCAAGGCATATATTATCTTACTACTGCTATCAAGGAAGATCCTCAGAGACTGAATTACGATTGTGAATTGAAAATGTAAAGACAACCAGCAGTGGATGAGAATGTCTGTGTCTTCAGACTGTGGTAGAACATCAATAATATCTCCAGTTCAGGGCATTCTGCAATCCTACTGGATGTTTACATTTGTCACTGCTAATGCTTTTTATTAACCTTTAAAGGAACAGTCACTTTGTTGCCCATAGCAACCAATCAGAGCTCCCCTCTCATTTTTCCAGAGCACTATATGAAATGAAAAGGGCACTTTGATTGGCTGCTATAGGCAACAAAGTGAGTTTTAGACCTAGACAGTTTTCATACATGTGGCCCTTAATTTTTGTTTTTATCCCTGCCTTCCAAGAGCCATGTCTTTTTTTACAACAAAGCTGTTAAAGGCTTCTGTTTTTACAGCACGAGTTGTATTTTTTAATGGTACCATTAAATGCATCATATTTGTGGCTGGAATAAAAAAAATAAATGAATTTGCTAATTTTTTGGAAGGGTTTGTTCACAGTTCACAGTAGATTGACTTTTTCACTTTATTCCATGGGTCTGTGTCATTCAGGCGTTTTAAATTTTAAATTTGTTTTGCATCGCCAATTTTCTTACATCAATAGCTGTTTTATTTTTCTATCCCTATAGTGGTGTTGGAACTTTTTTCAGAGCACGGCATAATTTTCATACATACCAACTTGGAGTATATGCAGCTTTTAGATCACTTTTTATTACATGTACAACGTATTCTGGGACTAGGAAGTCCCAAAAAATGCAGTTGTTGTTTTCTCTTTATTTTTCTTTACCATGACTGAATAGCACCCCTCAGTTGCACCGGGGCAGGACTGATCAGATGGCAAAAGGTTAGTGAAACTCTTTCTAACAGTTTAGATATCACAGTCATACGGAATGTGGCATCTTAGTGGTCTCTGATGCCACTAATATCAGCTATAATTAACAATCAGCTTCTGAGCATGCTCTTTGATTTACATCTGCAAGACGCTTTGTTTAGAGATTACTGGACTTTTTCGAGCATGTAAATACAATATTCACTGAGAAATATAACCCAAGACGGTTTGTTTTGTGCCCAGAGTATTGGCATTGGGTTGAAAAAGTTTTCAGTCTTCAGCAATATCTGAAAGATATTACTGCATGAAATCATTTATTGCCCATTGGACCACATAAAATTTTATCTACTGTCCATACAGAATCTGCAGGCACAGCTGACACTGATTTACTGCTGACAAGACACACAGAAGACAGAAAGAAGTGAAATGACAATTATACCACAGACATACCAGAGTTACCCAAATTTATTTTCCACATATGATATGTTGACTGTGAAAGTATCTAGTCTTTACTGAACTTCAAATTAACAATAAGGCTTATGCATGCTCTTATCATCACCCATCTAGATTGCAGCAACATCTTACTCTATGGCATCCCCTTTAACAATTTTGTACCCTTTCTCCACTAGTACATGGACAATGGTTGTTTGGGTCAGATGCCTTTGACTAAGATATAAGGCTAGATTCTTGCCATGATTAAGGGGTTCGCCCCGAAACGCGTTGGCACTACAGTCATTTAATGTGCCTTAAAACTGGCGTGGAGTTGCCACTTTTATGACATGTCACCCTAACTGTTACATTTTCTATGGGAAAACCTTACAGTTAAGAGAAGCTTTAAATATTATATTAAGAAAGTTACTAGTTCAAACTGTTCTATGGATGGAAACCACAACAAAGTCTGTATTTAGGGAAACATTAACTTCCTTATTCTCCAACTATGCTGTTCTCTTATATATGTTTAAAGCATCTTTATATAAAAGCTTCAATGATAAAATAAGTGCACATCAACTTGTATGTCCTGTTAATTAGTTCCTGTAAAGCAAGATTTGGATGATTTTAATTCCACCTGAGGCTAATCTGAGATTGAATTCTATTATAAGGTACAGTATAAAAGGTATGAGAAGCTGATTATTTTGTATCTTAAAGGGATATTCTGGTTTCCTCAAACAACGGT
This sequence comes from Phyllomedusa bahiana, assembly GCA_025379985.1. Lineage (NCBI taxonomy): Eukaryota > Metazoa > Chordata > Amphibia > Anura > Hylidae > Phyllomedusa > Phyllomedusa bahiana. Next base: position 3,047 of record JAODAL010033006.1, on the reverse strand, counting down.
TACCTTTCTGCATTCTGAAATGATATTACAGCCAATGTCATAATAACACTAAATATTTTGTTGTGTAAATAGTAAATCAATTTGTGAAGTTTTTTTTCCAGGTTAATAGCCAAATATTCTATCTAGATGATTTGTTGATTCCATCAATAACCAAGCTCTTACTACAGGCCTTTTAAGTATTTGAACCACAAGTGGTTCCTTATCAGAACTTCTAACACCTCATTTGAAGGTAAGAAATCACTGCTATTAATTCCTTAAATTAATGCGTTCCTATTCTAATCTTAAAATTTAATTCACACTTGCGTATATTGCTCTGTATTAGTAAAATGTTCGGAATGTATTAAGAGATTTCATTTTCTTAGAAAAAGGGGGAAAAGCAACTAAGAAACTAAGGGCCACATGTTTGAAAACTGTCTAGGTCTAAATCTCACTTTGTTGCCTATAACAACCAATCAGAGCGCCCCTCTCATTTTTCCAGAGCACCATATGAAATGAAAGGGGCCCTCTGATTGGTTGCTATGGGCAACAAAGTAAGTTTTAGACCTTAACAGTTTTCATACATTCTAGAAATCAATATTTGGTCTGCACACCCAAAACATTTTTTTGAAAAAAAAATAAGCATAGGTGCACACTGGTGTAGCAGTAACATTCAAACACAATCCAATATCAGCAGCACACTACTAGCATTAAAAAACTATCAAAAAGAACATAAGAATTTTTGGAAAATTATTTCTGCTACTTAGAATACATGAAAAATGTTTGTATTGAGGTCACCTTGCTGATTGGCAGGTGAGCTTAAACAGTTTTGATCAAAAATGGGAACTAAGAACCTCAAAATTTTTCATGTATTATAAGTAGCAGAAATAATTTTCCAAAAATTCTTATGTTCTTTTTGGTAGTTTTTTAATGCTGGTAGTGTGCTGCCGATTTTGGATTGTGTTTGTATGTTACTACCACACCAATGTGCACATATGATCATTTTTTTTTTTCAACAACATTTTTGGGATGTGCAGACCAAATATTGTTTTCTAGACTGTTTGTATGAGGAGTGGCTGTCTCCTCTGGTTTTCTTGCACTCCACCTACCTGCAGAGGTTTTTAAATCAATGCAGAGTAACCTGTAGCTGGAATCTACTCTCCCTGAAATATGGAATTCTTAATAGACACTGAGAGGTATCAATAGAGTAGGTTCCCAACTGTATTGAGGTCACCTTGCCGATTGGCAGGTGGGCTTAAACAGTTTTGATCAAAAATATGAACTAAGAACCTCAAAATTTTTCATGAAAATTTTCATGTATTCTAAGTAGCAGAAATGCGTTTCCAAAAATTCCTATGTCCTTTTTGAAAAGTCATTGGGGGACATGTATGAAAACTGTCTAGCAGTAAGTCTGTCTTTGTTGCTCATAGCAACTAGTGTTGAGCGATTATTATCGACAAAGTTGAAATCGGCACAGTTTTATGTTGATCGAAATTTTTTAACCCCTGCGATAATTTAGGTTAAAATTGTGCTCACTATTAAGATGCGCCATTTTGGCCTTCCTATCATTTTGGCGGCCAGCAAATCAGCTTACAGAATAGACAGGGTGAGATGTGTGTGCGACGTATGACGGGGGATGTTTAGGGTGCGATTGGGGGGAAAAATACTGACTCGTTTTAATAAAACACCTTTCCTTTTCTGATCAGTGTCTCTCAGGTTTTAGCGGGGACGTCGCTCTGCTGTGCCCAAAAAGTCGCGAAATTATTCTTTTTCTTCACAGAGAAAGCTCCATGTTAGCTGTGTCCACAACTTAGTTAGATCAGAGTTTGGAAGATTTTATGTTTTAGGTAGGAATTTTAAAGGAGATCTACGCTGAAAGTGGGAGGGGAGCAGGGAGGAGGGGGCCCCGCGGGCGAACCAGACAAGTTATAAAGAATCTGGATAAGTTCACCCAAAATTAGTGTAGACATTGCACTGCAAAAGCTTTTTTATTAACGTTTTCTATTGAATATTTCCTGGTTTGGGCAGCTGAACTTATATTAGGTTCACATCTTTTCTGTAACTGAGGTCTCTTTGTTAGGTAAAAAATCCTTTTATTTAGTATACATTTCAGATTGGTGTTCTTTTTTAATTTTGCCATTCCAGCTTTTTTGATATAGCCCCCTTGCAGTTAAATTAGAACCCCGCAATTTGTATCAGCAAGGTTGTTTGGTGCCAAAAAAACCCTTTTTTTATCCGAAAAACATTCAGATAGTGTTTTTTCATTTTTCGCACTAAGCTTTTTCATTGAGGACCTTGCACTTAAAAGTGAATCTGCAATTTTCTAGCACCCCAGGTGAAATTTAAAGGTGCCAAAAAAAACTTTTTTTATCGAATACATTACAGTACGTGTTTTTTCTCTTTTGCCCAGTCCCGATTTTTGTGACCCCCTTGCAGTTAAATTTGAATCCAGCAATTTTTGTAGTTACCCCAGGTGAATTGATAGGTGCCAAAAAATACCTTTTATTATCCGAATACATTACAGATACGTTTTTTTTTCACTTTGGGCACTCAGCTTTTTTATTTTAGGCACCTTGCACTTAAAAAATTTAATACAGCAATTTTTTTGTCACCCCCCCCAGGTTAATTGATAGGGGCAAAAAAAACCTTTTATTATCCGGAATACATTTCGATACGGGGTTTTTTTCACTTTTGCCCGTCCAGATTTTTTGTTTGGCCACCTTGCATTAAATTTGTTTTCCCGGGAATTGTGTGTTACCCAAAGGAAATTTATAGGTGCCAAAAAAAAAACATTTTTTTTATCCAATAAATTACAGTAGTGTTTTTTCACTTTGGCGCATACAGCTTTGTTCATTTTAGGCACCTTTCACTTAAATGTGAATACGCAATTTTTTGTCACCAAAGGTGAAATTGAAAAATGCAAAAATACCTTTTTTATCCGAATACATTTTTAGATACTGTTTTCTTACTTTGGCGAGGCCGCTTTGTGATAGATCTACTTTTCAGTTAAATTTGAATACAGAATTTTTTTAGTCACCCCAAGGGGAATTGATAGGTGCCAAAATACCCAC
>JAODAL010033005.1:0-46136 GCA_025379985.1 Phyllomedusa bahiana | reverse complement strand
TGGAGGGGGTGTAGATAGAGGACAAAGGCGGGTGAAGATGAGGTCAGTGTGTGTCCATCTTTATTGAGTGGCCCAGAGGTCCACTGGGTGAGGCCGAAGGAAGAGGAGAGTGACAGGAGTTTGTTAGTAGTGGAGCAGGGGGTGTCGATTGGGATGTTGAAATCTCCCATGATAATAGTGGGGATGTCAGTGGAGAGAAAGTGAAGGAGCCAGGAAGCGAAGTGGTCGAGGAAGGTGGTGGCAGGGCCTGGGGGACGATAAACAACAGCCACTTGGAGGTTGGAGGGGGAGTAGATGCGGACGGAGTGCACCTCGAAGGAGGGGAGGGTGAGGGAAGGTAGTGGTGGAATGGGGACAAAAGAGCAGGTATCTGACAGAAGAAGGCCGACACCTCCACCATGTTTACTGCCAGGGCGGGGGGTGTGGGTAAACTGAAGCCCGCCGTAAGAGAGTGCAGCAGGGGAGGTTGTGTCAGAGGGTGTCAGCCAAGTTTCTGTTAGTCCAAGGAAGGTTAGGTGGCGGGAGATGAAGAGGTCATGGATGAAGAGAAGCTTGTTGCCTACAGAACGTGCATTCCAGAGAGCTCCAGTTACTGATCAGATTCAAGCATGTTTTGACCAAAATCTAATCCCAGGTTCCCAATGTTGGTGCATATCAGCCTACTCACTTGGGTTCAAATACAGCTTTTTCTTCAATTCTACCCAAAATTGTTCTATTGGGTTGAGGTCTGGGGACTGTGGGGGCCAATCCAGCAACTCTACTTCATTGTCATTGAACCATTTCTTCACCAATCTTCAAGTAGTTGTCCTCCTGGAACAACTATATACCCATAGTACTCAAGTGTATGAAGTAACTCATCTTGTAGGATTCTCACATATAGCTCAGCATTGAGACTACCATTGATCCCAGTCAAGGATCCAACACCTTTGGCTGTGAAACAACCCCATAACATCAGGCTTCCTGCACCAAACTTGACAATTGCTTCAATTTCTTGATCCATCAGTTTTTGCTTGATTTTTCCAGACCCATTTGTACCCATCAAATCCCAGTCTATTGAATTTCATCTTATTGCTTTAAAGCACCCATTTCCAATCTTCTATTGTCCATTTCTCATACTTTTTTGCAAACTCAAGCTGGCACTTCTTATGACAATATTGAAGTCGAGGCTTCTTCACCTTTTTTCGAGTGACCATATCAGAATTGTGTAATGCGCATCACTGTTATGAAGCATATGAGCCACCTACAATGCTGTGTTTGTCGCCCCAAAACTGATAGACCGCCTTATGAACTGACTTGTTGACTTGTTAATATTTTGCCTGGATGTCCACCCAATTGGCTTTTGAATGGATGGATGGACTTCATTTTGTTTTCTTCTATCTGTCATGACACTCAAAGGATGCAGTGGCAATTTTCTTGGCTGAGAAACTGCTATCGATGAGATGGATGACCTTTTGCTTGGGAATCAACCTAATAACATACTAAACTATTAGGGAATGAGAGAATAGGTTGTAATTTGTAGCATACAAAAAGAAAAAGATTGTTCCATGATGGTATTCTAACGTTCCAAGCCATAATGGATGATGAGATATGGAGCCTAAAAGTCATAAGTTAAAAACATTGTTACTGTTATGCTTGTCAGTGGTATGTTTGTCATAAATATACTAGGATGTACCTTGATGCACCTTGATATACTAGGATGCACCTTTGATTGATCAGTATCTCTGATGTTCTCTTATTGGGGATAATTGTATATACATTATTTTACAAAAGTGAGTGTACCTCTCGCATTTTTGTAAATCTTGTATTATATCTTTTCATAGGACAACACTGAAGATATGACACTTTGATGCAATGTAAAGTAGTCAGTGTAAATCAATGTCCAAACTGCTGGCAACAAAAGTGAGTGCACCCCCAAGTGAAAATGGACAAATTGTGTCCAACTTCCCATTTTCCTCCACAGTGTCATGATGTGACTTGTTAATATCAAAATATATTTAAGAGACACTCACATGTCGAAGTGATGCAATGGGATCTTGTTGATGGGCTTGGAAGTCCTCTATACTATTTAGATGTATCAAGAATAGTATTGAGCGATTATTATCGACTAAGTTGAAATCGGCACAGTTTTTATATTGATCGAAATTTTTAGATCATGCGATAATTTAGGTTAAAATCTGTGCATCATCTATTAAGACCGCGCCATTTTCGGCGCTTCCTTTTCATTTTGGTGGCCAGCAAATCAGCTTACAGAATAGAGCAGGGTGAGATGTGTGTGCGACGTCATGACTAGTATGTGTATGGTTGCGATTGGCTGGAAAAATCACATGACCTCGTTTTACATAGAACAGCCCTTCCTGTTCATGATCAGTGTGTGTCAGGATAGCAGGATAGCAGGAGGACGTGCGCTCTGCCTGTGTCCAAACAGCTCAGCGAAATTATTCTATTTCTTCACAGAGAAAGCTCTACTGTTAGCTGTGATCCTTACAACTTAGTTAGATCAAGGATTGGAAGATTTTATGTAGTTAGGTAGAGAATTTTAAAGGAGCATTACCGCTGTAAAGTCATTGGGGGGGAGCGGGGAGGGGGGGGGGGCCCGCGGGCGAACAAAGACAAGCTCTATAAATAATACTGGATAAATTTCACCAAGACTTAGTGTAGACACTGCACTGCAATAGCTTTATTTTTAACAGTTTTCTATTGAAATAATTTCCTGGATATCGGGCAGCCTGAACTTATATTAGGATACACATCTTTTCTAGTAACTGCAGGTCTCTTTGTTAGGTGCAAACTCACTTTTATTCTCAGTATAATTTCAGATAGGTGTTTTTTTTCCCATTTTTGCCCATTCCAGCTTTGTTGATATGCCACCTTGCAGTTAAATTAGAATCCAGCAATTTTTAGTCAGCACAGGTTGATAGGTCCCCAAAATACCTTTTATTATCCGGATACATTACAGTACGTGTTTTTTCATTTTTTGCGCCTACAGCTTTGTTCATTGAGGCGCTTGCCTTAAATGTGAATACAGCAATTTTGTAGTCACCACAGGTGAATTGAAAGGTGCCAAAAAATACTTTTATTTACCCGAATACATTACAGATATGTGTTTTTTTGCACTTTTGCCCAGTCCAGATTTGTTGATAGACCCACTTGCAGTTAAATTTAAATCCAGCAATTGTGTAGTTACCAGAGGTGAATTGATGGGTTTGCCAAAAAATACCTTTTATTAAATCCGAATACATTACAAGATTAGTGTTTTTTTCCCCCTTTGGGGCCTTTTTTACTACAGCTTTTTTTTCATTTTGGGCACCTTTGCCACTTAAATGTGAATACAGCAATTTTGTAGTCCCGGTTTTCCAAAAACCACAGGGGGAATTGATTGGTGCCACCAAAAAATCCTTTTATTATCCCGGGAAATTCTACATTACAGAATTTACAGTGTTTTTTCATTTTTGGCGCACTACAGCTTTGTTCATTGAGGAACCTTGCACTTAAATGTGAATACAGCAATTTTGTAGTCACCACAGGTAAATTTGATAGTTGCCCAAAAAATACCTTTTATTATCGAATACTTTTCAGATACGTGTTTTTTTGCACCCTTTTTGCCCAGTCAGAATTTGTGAAATAAGATGGGGCCTTTTTTCCCTTTCAGTAAATTTGATCATTTTTCAGGGCAGATTGTGTAAAGTTTTTACCCACAGGTGAATTGATAGGTGCCAAAAATATCCATTTTATTTTTATCGAATACATTACAGATTACGTTTTAAAAATTTCACCTTTGGGGGGCACTACAGCTCCCTTGGGTTAAAATTGTAGGGGCCACCTTTTTTTAACCAATTTATTAAATGGTTTTTTCAGACAAGTTTTTTAGGGGCACCCACAAAGGTGAATTTTTGTATAGGTGCCAAAAAATACCTTTTATTATCCAAATACATTTCAGATACGTTTTTTTTTTCACTTTGGCCAAGGCCGCTTTGTTGATAGATCTTACTTTGCAGTTAAATTTGAATACGCAATTTTGTAGTCACACAGGGGGAATTAAAAGGGGCCAAAAATACCTTTTAAAAACCGTATACATTTCAGACAGGGGGTTTTTTCATTTTTTGGTCAGTCAAGTTTTGTTGATAGATCTACTTTGCAGTTAAATTTGAATCCAGCAATTTTGTTTTGATTTGAGGGATTTGAGAATAGCTGTGATTTGACGTCTTTTAATAAGAGACTTTCCAAAACTCTTCCATACCTTCTCAAATTTTTATATTTCTGAACATGGAGCAAAATTCAGGTGGTAAGCGAGCAAAGAGGGGGGGTAGGACATGGATGTAGAGGTATGAGAGAAGGTGCTCCTTCCAGTGTGGCGACAACAAAATGCCAGCGGATCGTCAGTTTGCAGGACGTCAGGCCTGTCATCGCTGGGTCAGGGCCCTGTGAATCTCAGTAACAAAACAGCGTCGCCAATCTGTCCTTCAGTGGTTATGCAACTGCATCCAGCAGTCTTACCCCCTCGTCCTTCCAGTCATGGCCACAAATGTCGTCATCAGCATCACCAACATCCGTCCAACATGAAGCAGCCCAAATGTCAACTCGTGTACCCACCACTGTGGATAATCCATTTTCTGAAGACCTCTTTGATGACAAAATGCGGTTGGGGTCAGAAGGCATGTTAAAAGATCAAGGCCAAAGAGGATGATTTTGTCTGCTCTGACACCCATTTTACTGATGCCATCAGAAGAGGAGAAGGAAGCCGGTCAATCGGCAAAAATCCGGGCGGTCGGCAACGCCTTGCAGTCCCTCTTGCTTGTAGCACGCAGCTCCTGGATGCGGGAATGTCAGGACGACGAAGTCACCTGTTGTTGATGATGATGACTTTTGTGGACCCAAATGGGGTCTTTTCAGCAGAATTTGCTTGCGAGCGCTTCATAAATGGACGAGGGGGGAAGAGATAGGGTAGTGTCAGTACGGGTTCCGCCTAAAAAAAAGGGAGGGGCGGTCACAGAAGTCCGCTGATATGATTCCGCCAGCCACGGTCAGGCAAACCCGCTCCTCGCTTATCGCCGTCAAAAAGGTCCAGGACCTCTCAACCCGGGGCCTTCTTTGAGAAAGCCTCTGATTCACCAGCGATGTCATATGCCGCCTTTCCCGTAAACGAAAAGTAGAGGCAAGAAACCTTAGGTGTTTAACCACCACCAACATGTCTAGTCACATGCAGCGAATGCATGAGTTGAAATGGAGGCAACACTTGGCCATAAAAGGCCAGCCCGACGCCGGCCTCCAACCACTGTCAACCCATGTCTCCGACCCCTCCGCCCCACCAATCGTTCCTCAGCTGACCATGTCTCTAAGAGTAATGATAAGGGATCAGCTTCAGCTTCAGCCTCCCCCGTTGCCCGGTACCACCAGCACCACCAGAGAACAATCCTACCCCTTTCCTCCCGCCAGTTTGATGACCTGCACGCCGTACAGCGGCCAGTCTAGCAGCCAGCCTTCTGTCTTCCAGGTTTGGGAGCAGAAGAAACACTTTAAACCCAAACCATCCCAAGGCCAAAAGCCTGAATGTGGCATTGCCGGGCCCTTTTGGCCTTGGAAATGTTGCCTTTCCGTCTGGTGGACACAGATGGGTTCCCGCCACGTCTGGCCCTTGCCTGCCCCCAATACCATTCTTTGCCAGAAAAGCCGTCCCTCCCCTGGGCAGCCACTTTGTAAATCTAAAATTTCAAGCGCGTTGTCAGATCTGTGGCCGGACAAGTCCATCTGACCACGACACATGGACTAGTAAGCACGGCCAAGGCCGCTATATCTCTGTGACACTCACGATGAGCTGGGGGTGGTGTCTCTGGGGGTGACGGTGGCTCTCAGGCTGGCGCACGCTCTTTCAAAACCGCAGGGATGGGCGGGTTCTTTCCCCAAAAGGTCCTTGGTGGCATCACATCCCCAGAGAAACCAGGCCGTGTTGAAATTAATCTGTCTTGGAGACTGTCCACACACAGGTCAGGAGCTGTGGACGGCTTCCGCAACGTGACGAGGGGCTGGCTGGGTGCCAAGAACCTTGTGCAGGCAAGGTGGTATGGGATAACGGGCGAAATCTGCTGGCCGCCCTTAAGATCGGTAGGCTGGAGCACATCCCTTGCCTGGCACATGTCATGATCCTCGTCGTCCAGAAATTCTAAAGCTACCCGGGTCTGGACTGCCTGCTGAGGAAGGCTCGAAGTCAAAGGGTTCGCACTTTCCGCCGTTCGCACCCTGCTTTGTCCCGCTGGCTGCGTTGCAGCGTCAACTCGGCCTCCCCGTCAACCTTCTCATTGTTGACTTGGCAACCGCTGGAATTCCACCTCACATGCTCCAGCGATTGTTGCAGCAGCCAATGCCATTACGCAGTACAAAGTGACACATGGCCTGAAAGCAGCGGTGCGGACCTCGGGGTGTTGAGCCACGAGAGTGGAGGCAGGTAAAAGAGCTCTGCACCCTCCTTGCCGTTTTGAAGAAGCCACCAAAATGGTCAGTGCGGACAATGCCCTTGTCAGCATGAGCATTGTGGTGATCTTAGTTCTGGAACGATTGTTGGACATCTGAAACAACAGGTCCCCAGCGACGGGGGACGGACACAGATGCGGACACGGAGCCTTTCTCTCCGTCAAATCCACAAGGCCCCACAGTTTACAATTTCATCGGTCTTCATTAGGCAGTGGTTCGGGGTCCAGGGCTAGTGCATCAGCTCTCAGGGGGCATCATCTCAGGCAAGTCAGGGCTGTGTTGAAGCTGAGCCAGAGAAAGCGGAGGAGGAGGAGGAGGTATTCTTGGACACCGACGTTAACCAACGTTCCTGCCTGGGAAAGAGGTTGGCGCGAATTTGAGGCGGAGGAGGAAGATGAGGAATATCAGAAAGCTAGTGCCCTTGACCCCGAGGCTTGGGAATTTAGGCTCCATCTCTCACATGAGTGCTTGGATGGTCCCTTTCCTCCAACATGGTCCGCGCAGTATGGGCATATAAAAGAACAACACTGACTGGGTGGCCACCCTCCTGGACCCCCGGTACCCAAAACAAAACTCAGCACTTTCCTTCCACCCAACCCAAATAGAGGTAAAATGCAGGAAATGGACCCTTGCTGATTGATTCAACTGGAGGGCATCTATTGCGTCTGCTTCTCGTTCCCCACATGTCACGGTGGAATAACATCAGCGACGTGACAGCAGTAGAGTGCCAAGTAGCCGTAGCGGCAGCAGCAGGCAAGGTGGCAGAAGCCTAATGGGTGACCTCTGGCAATCTTTATTTACCACCTCACCACGCATGAATGAGGGCACACATCCAACACACAGAGGGCCAGCTTAAGATTTTGGTGCACGACTATCTGCGTCTCAACACCAATGTTTTTGTATGTGTTTTCCCGGGCTCCCAAAAGCTTCGGGTATCCAAAATGGACGAAGGGCCCGAGCTCGCTCGCCACCCATAGAGGTGTTGTCCTGCCCAGCAGCCAGCGTCATATTGAGCGGACCTTCAGCACAGTGGAGGAGTCATTTACGACAAACACATCCGGCTTTCACAGATAATGTGGATCGTTTGAACTTTCATCAAGATGAATCAGGCATGAATTTCTGATGATGTTGTGGCCCCAATTGCCGAGGTCACCGATTAGTTGCCGGGCTACTTCCATTCCTCTTCAAAAAAAGAAATAGTCCTCTCGAAAACTTTTTTTTAAAAATGATCATTTCTTACTGCAATTTTTATTCTCTTTTCCCAACAGTTTATTTTGCTGGTTTTGCTGTAGGAGACTGTAAAAGACAGGGAAGGGTTTTATGACAACACCGATTCCGTTTACACTTTACTTTAGAAGTTTTCGCATTGTCAAATGGTTTTGAGGTCATGTTGCTGTGAGATACAGCTATAATTATGGTCCTTTGGAACAGAAATTGTGGCTTTTAAGTGGCATTTCTCCCTCACAATTTTTAATAGTGGCTGAGAAGTCATATTTATAATTTTTTGGGGTCATGTTGCTGTGAGATACAGCTATAATTATGGTCCTTTGGAAAAGAAAAGTGGCTTTTAAGTGGCATTTCTCCCTCACAATTTTTTTAGTGGCTGAGAAGTCATATTTATAATTTTTTGGGGTCTTGTTGCTGTGAGATACAGCAATAATCATGGTCCTTTGGAACAGAAATGTGGCTTCTAAGTGGCATTTCTCCCTCACAATTTTTAACAGTGGCTGAGAAGTCATTTTTAGAAGTTTTTTGGGGTCATGTAGCTGTGAGATACAGCAATAATCATGGTCCTTTGGAACAGAAATGTGGCTTCTAAGTGGGAAATTTTCCCTCACAATTTTTAACAGTGGCTGAGAAGTCATTTTTATAATTTTTTGGTCATGCTGCTTTGAAATGCAGCAATTTAATACAGGTCCTATTATAAAAAAATGTTGTTTTAACAGACATTTGTTCTTTACAATTGTCCAAAGTGGCTCAAGGTCATGTTTTGAATTTTTGGGGGCATTTTGCTGTGACATGCAGCTATACTACAGGTCCTATTATAAAAAAATGTTGTTTCTAACAGACATTTTCTTCAAAAATTGTCAAAAGTGGCTCATGGGTCATGTTTGAAATTTGGGGGCATTTTGCTGTGACAGCAGCTATACTACAGGTCCTATTATAAAAAAATGTTTGTTTCTAACAGACATTTGTTCTTCACAATTGTCAAGAGTGGCTCAAGGGTGATGGTGCTGTCAGAAAAAAGGAAAAAGGTGGACATGTTAATGGACACATATTGCAAAATGACTTGTTTTTGCAAGATTTTTTAACATAGCTATCAATCCCTGTATTGAGAAAACCCCTTTAATACAATTAAAAAAGAAAAACAAAGACATGGTGGGAATCCATCCCATTTAAAAATGTGTTTTCTAGAATTAACTACTAAAAAACTTGATGTACAAAATAGCTGGTAAAAAATTCCTCTGAATTGTACAGGGAAGTACAAAGGGAAAAATTGACCAGATGTAGGTTATTCAGAGGACATGGAATATGGAGCACGGACAGAAAAAAGTACAGAGACAATTCCTCCAGCACGTTGAGTAAAATGGAAAAAGAATGCAAGAAAAAGGGCACCTGGGGGGACAGGAGCGTTAACCCAGTATTTCCCAAGTGAGCTCATTGGTCCGCACTCATACGGAGGGGCAAGCGCTACCCAGGACAGGGACAGTATATGTCCAGTGAAACTAAAATGGTGGTTGAAAGACTTTCCCTTTTTCGGCACTTTTTAATCCCGGGGGCATTCAGGTTTGGGGCTCATGCTGAGGCCCAGGACAGGTATAGTCAATGACCAGTGAAACAAAAATGGTGGTTCAAAGACTCCTTTTACCGTCACTTTTTAATTTGGGGGGCAGACAGGTTTAATGGTCATACTGGGGGCCAGGGCCGGTATAGTCGATGTCCAGTGAAAATAAATGGTGGTTGAAAGACTCCTTTTTCCGACACTTTTTAATCTGGGGTCATGCAGGTTTGGGGCTCATGCTGGGCCCAGGATAGGTATAGTCAATGTCCCGTTCAACTAAAATGGTGGTTGAAAGATCCTTTTTCCGGCACTTTTAATCTGGGGTCATGCAGGTTTGGGGCTCAGCTGTGGCCCCGGACAGGTATAGTCAATGTCCCGTTCAACAAAAATGGTGGTTGAAAAGACTCCTTTTTCCGGCACTTTTTAATCTGGGGTCATGCAGGTTTGGGGCTCATGCTGTGGCCCAGGACAGGTATAGTCAATGTCCAGTGAAAATAAAATGTTGGTTTAAGACTCCTTTTTACGGCACTTTTTTAAATGTGGGGGTCATGCAGGTTTTGGGCTCATGCTGCGTTCCAGGACAGGGAAAATTTTAATGTCCAGTTCAAGTAAGATGATGGTTCAAATCATACTGCCTTCTGGCACTTTTTAATTTGTGGCTGGGTCATGCAGGTTTAAGGGTCATGCTGTGGTGCAAGACAGGGATAGTGAATGATCTGTGATTTTTTTTCTGTGGCTTTTATAACCTAAGTGTGTTGCCTAAGATGTAGCACGTATCCATTTGACTGTTGTGGATGTTCATTCCAGCTTCTCCAGCCCTGTTTGGGGTGTAAGAATGAAGGTGTTGTTGCTCTCCCATAGACTTTAATGGTCATCGATCATAATCTACCATCAACCATCGAATATCTTGTCGATGATGGTCGGTTATCGACCATTGACCGATGTTGATGGCCAACGTAATCGCTCAACACTAATCAACAGAACTCTGACACTGGTGACATGTATGAATAAGGTCACCTTGAAACATCACACAATAATATGTCACCTTACAAATGTAATCTGTATTTGGAGCTTGAACATGTATTTTAAATAAAACTACTTGCATCAATGTTATACTTGCATCAATCTTTATACTATAGGTTCCAATCAGAACAGGCCTCACCATGGTTAACCAAATAAGTTTAGTGCATGCGCTCAATGATATATTTAAAGGTTGTCTTTTCAACATATATGTACAATTGCTGCAAGCATTGCTGCAGAGGTTAACTGGGTGGGGGTGTGAGCGTAATATTTGTATCTTTTATACTTTAATACGATTATTATATATGTATATATATACTTAAAAATGTTTTAGTCAGTCCATAAGAACAGGATGTATAGATCTCAGCAGAAAGGAATGTAAATTAGGGCTCCTTCCTCAGTGACACATTCTGGCTCCAAGATGATTAGTACCACATGTGGTTGACCAAAGGAGCCATTCATCAGGGAGCAAACTAAAGAAGCTCTTTTGTTTTAGTAAGGAGACACCCATAAACTTTAAACCAACGTATAAGAATTATAAGGAGGAGACATTGTATTATAAGAGTTTAAAACTCATTTGTTTTTCGAGAGACTCATGGGTTATACAGGCTCCTGACTGTTACTGTGTGACTTCCAATGCTTGCATTGAATACATTTTGAACTTTTTTTTATCTTCAACCGATTTTTAATTTGAAAACCCAATCAACATCTAAACACCATTTTGGTGGCTATAACATCTGGCGCCAAACATGGGGCTCAGAAAATCGATTTGGGCATCCGGAAACAAAAGGGATGATCAATACTTGAACAGCAGAATAAGCAGCTGCGCATCAAATCAAAAAGGTAAGCAATATATTTTATATTTGCTTACTATATATATATATATATATATTCTGTCTCTTCAAGTATTGGCTTCTCTGTTTTTTCCCGGATCGCTATAGACATCTGACCTAAGAACCTTGATAAAATATGAAATGATGTGATCATGGTTCAATACTATATATGTAAATGTGTGCTGTTTGGATAGTGAACAGTGATTGAATGTGATTGGATGTGGAACAATTGAATATAACATATAAAAAATAGGAGGGTGTCTGAAAGGGAGTGTGTGCATTGATTGCTGACACGTATGAGTCTCTGCTTGATGAGACACTCCAAGTGAAAGAAATATAACTAACACCATCCTTATGGTAGGATAATGTTGTTGGGAGCACATCTGAACTGTGGATTATATGATAAAGAGACTCCCCTTGATGGGAGGTATCAATAGATTTTACTGTGATTACACCACAGTCTTTTGAGCGGCGATTGAGTTTAAAGGGGTTTTGCCACAATGTAATGTTGATGTGGGATCCTCCTACAGCCTTCCTTACATGCCCTTGGTTACTTCAAAGCTTCTATTAGATACGACCTGACAAGAGCTGCTGTCTGCTGGCCGGGCTTGCGCAGATCACACTTCTTATCTGATGAGACTGAGCTGCAGAAGTTTTTAAGGCACCGGGTAGCAATATGTTTTCTTTTGTATACAGAATAAACTAGTTGTAGAGTGATTAGATCCCTGCTTTATCTGATGACAGAGAACATGAAGAAGCTTTCAAGCTGCTATGTAGAAAAGCTGTTGTCTTTTGTACACAGAAGCCACAAGTTATAGTTTGATTATTTGAGTGAACATGTCACAGGACCCCTTATACAGCTTTGTGCTCTGGCTGTGTGCGTCTCTCTCTCTTTCAGCTCCGTGATTTGTTTACATAACTTCTTAGCAGATAAGGCTCCTCCTGACAGTGCACTCTGAGGCTGTCTTGCTGTATTGAGAATCCACTCTTGTACTGTTTATTATTTCATAGTTTCATAGTTTGTAAGACTAAAAAAAGACAAGTCGTCCATCTAGTTCAGCCTGTTGTGGTAAGGTGTTGATCCAGAGGAAGGCAAAATCCCCCAATGAGGTAGAAGCCAATTGTCCTCATTTTAGAGAAAAATTCCTTCCTGACTCCAATCTGGCAATCAGAAAAATCCCTGGATCAATGACCCCTCTCCTGAATCCTAGTCACTATAACTTGTTATATTATTACGCTCCAGAAATGCATCCAAACCCTTTTTGAACTCGGTTATTGAATTCACCATGACCAGTCCCTCTGGCAGAGAATTCCATAGTCTCACTGCTCTTACAGTAAAGAATCACTTTCTATGTTTATGTAGAAACTTTCTTTCCTCACGACTTAAAGGATGCCCCATTGTTCTAGATACAGCCCTGTGTATAAATAAATCTTGGGAGAGATCTCTATATTGACCTTTGATGTATTTAAAAATATTTATTATTTCCCTCCGAAGCCGTCTTTTTCTCTAAACTAAATAACCCTAATCTTGCCAATCTTTCTGTGTACTGTAGTCCACCCGTCCTTTTATTATTTTTGTTACCCGCCTTTGTACCTGTTCAAGCTCTACAATGTCTTTCCTGTGCACTGGTGCCCAAAACTGTACACAATATTCCATGTGTGGTCTAACCAGTGACTTGTATAATGGGAGAATAATGTTCTCATCATGTGCATCTATGCCCCTTTTAATGCACCCCATGATCCTATTTGCTTTGGCTGCTGCTGCCTGACACTGGCTGCTACAATTAAGTTTACTGTCCACAAGGATTCCCAAGTCATTCTACAGGTCACTATTACCAAGTGTTTTTCCAATTAAAATGTAATCATGTAATGGATTTCTCTTCCCCATGTGCATAACCTTGCATTTATCAGTGTTAAACCTCATCTGCCATTTCCCTGCCCAGGCCTCCAACTTATCCAGATCCCTTTGTAATAACATATTATCCTCTATTGTGTTGATTACTTTACAGAGCTTAGTATCGTCTGCAAAGATCGATATTCTACTGTGTATTCCCTGTGTAAGATCATTAATGAAAATGTTAAAGAGGATAGGGCCCAATACTGACCCTTGTGGTACCCCACTAGTAACAGCGATCCAGTCTGAGTATGTACCGTTAATTACTACCCTTTGTTTTCTATCAGTGAGCCAGTTACTTACCCACTTGCACACATTTTCCCCCAGTCCAAGCATTCTCATTTTATTTACCAACCTTTTATGTGGCACCGTATCAAATGCTTTAGAAAAATCTAGATATATGACATCCAGTGCCTCACCCCGATCCACTTAAGTTTTAAGTTCACTTAAGTTTTGAGACGCTCCCTTGGATTCCTCACTCCTCACTGGCCCCCCCCTCTCCCCCTGCACTTTATGACAGCTAAATTTGTTGAAAACTGCGTGCAAGCAAAGGTAAAATTTTTTGTCTCGGCAAACCCCCCTTTAATAAAAAATTGTATATATATAATTTTGCTTTGTGTTTTTTTGCTTGATATAAGGTGACAAAGATTGGAAATTGAGGTCCTGCCGAGCTGACTGCAGTGTGAAAAAAAAAATTCCTGAGGGTGGGGGGGGGGGGAACCCCTTCTAAATAAATGAATAAGCGAATATCTTTTGAGGTTTGTATTAAAATGATTTCAATGATTGTCCTTTCTTTGATAGCATATAGTGGTTATTGAAGAAAATGTGATTTTTTAGAAAATTATTTCCCCCTTTGGTTAAGCCAGACAAAAAGAATTAAATTTTTGTTTTGGGTAGGAAAACCCAGGGAATTTTTTTTTTTGTGTAATATTGGGAACCAGAGTGAGGGGTTTTTAGAATTTTGAATCTAACCAAAAAGGGGTTTGAACGCTAACAATGGGTGTGACACACCATGAAAAGTTTTGAAAGGAGAAAAGTGCCGGATCTAGAGTGGGAAAAATTTGGAACAGTAAGGGGTAATTCATTGGGCATTAAAAACTAAAAGGAAAGACTGCAATAGAATTGTGAGGAAAGAGGGGGGAAAAAAAGCAGTGAAGAATAGCCGAAATTATGAAGAAAGCAGGACTAACAAAAGAAGGGGTGTTTGGTTTGATTTATGGAAGATTTTCCCTAAAATCATAGAGGGGGGGTTTGGCTGAAAATGATTGTCGGGAAGAAGAAGAAATGGGGGGGGTGTCAAAGGAAGTATGGAAAGGGAAGTGAAGAGATCCTATGGGAAAAAGGGGTTTATGGATGAATTTTTAAAAAAAGAAAAATGATTATGAAAAAAAGGGGGGGAGAATAAGACATAAACCCCCTTTAAAAAAGCCACCCCCTTAAAATAACCCCCAGTGGATGGATTGTCTGTATCCACATCAAATCCCGATGGCAGGGAGACTTGTGTAAGTTGTGGGGCCCCCCAAACCAAAACCCAAAATTGGTTAAACCCAAAGTGACTCGCACCCAAGAAAATTGGGGGTCAGGGGGGACCTAAGCCCTTTACATTTCGGGGGGTTAATAACCCCTTGTGACCCAGCACAAAATTTTATTTGGGGGTATCCACACCACTTACAACCCTAGATATTTTGCGGGATACAATATTACCATCTTTTTTCCCTCAACACCCGGGTATGCATGCCTCCAGATTGGGAGAGGGGGGGGGGGAAACCCCAGATTTTCCCCCATAGGGTCAGGCCCAACCAATCCCAAGACTTTTCAGGTGACTGAGTATAAACCATGGGCCAGGAACCAGTTAGCTAGATTAAACAGCTTCCTGACCAGAGACATCCCCTACACAATATGCAAAGGGGTTAGCTCAGAACGGGCCAGCTATAAGTGTCTGGATGGATCTGAGGCCCTGACAAAAGCAAAAACAGATGCTTCTACTATCACATTCTTGAAAAAGTTTTAGCCCCAAAAAACCAAAGAATGAAGGGGAAAGGGTTTGGGGGGGGTTTTGCACACAGGACATCAGGAGGGAATATTGTCACAAATTTAGGAATTTGGCACAGGAAAAGCGGGCAAGCACATAAATTTAGGGATTAACTAAAGAGAAGGGAGAAGCAGTTAAACTTTTTTTGCTAGGTACAGATAATGGACAGACATGCGTATTCCCCAAGAGTGAAGTGGACTTGGATCTGGGTAAGCTTTCACAATGGACTACAAAGAACTAAAAAGGGATGGGGTAACCAAGCGACCAAAATGGCTGATATGGACCCAAAAGTTTTTTTTTTTTTTTTTTTTTTTTTTTTTTTTTTTTTATTCAAGTAGAAAAAGGTTTAAAACAGGATAGGAAAGAAACAAAAGGGGGACTTTGTTTATCAAAATCGAAGGGGAAAGGGGGGTCGAGGACAGGGGAGGAACAAATAATTTGTTTAGGTGGGGGGGCCAGGGCATTAAAACATGCCCGTTCCCCCCCCCCCCACCCTCCCATCCTCCACCCCCTAAAAGGGGAATACATAAACAATAGAAGTCAGTAAGCCAGGGTCATGTGAATTATTAAAAGTCTCTTCTTCTGTTGGACCACACCATTGGCAGGTAATCTGGGTGAATAAACATTAGTTTTTCTTTTAGATTCGGAGCAGCTAAATCAGTCAATGCCGAATTATATTTTTCCCTATGAGATAACTGATGATTTTACAACTTGATGGTGTAGTGGTAATGTATAGACACCCCCCTGACCATTCCAATACAGCGAATACCACATGAGATGGGGGGTTTCCATCCTCAAAAAAAACCACACGGTTCTTAGAAACACAACCCTGAAAACCTTTTGGGAGCAGATTTTCTTCGGGCTTTAAAAGCTCTATACTTTTTCAAGTCGATGGAACAGTCACATTAACCCCGGGGGTGGACAAGAGGCCCAATTATGTAAACAAAATGCCTGATGTATTTAGATTCTGTGCATACAGGGTCAAGTATGTAAATATCATTTTACTTCACTTGCAGCCTCCCTGAAAAATAGGGGCGACAAGTAAAAGACAAGGCAATTAAAGGGACCCCGTAAAGTAAAAATCAAACCAGGTGCCCTTTTAAACCCATGCATGCCATACCCCCTTAGAACACAAGAAGCAGCAATTGGTCAGATAATTGTAGACTGCTAGAAGCAGGAGCTCTGAAGATCACTTCCTTCCATGTAATACCCCTTTTTATCGGGGGAAAAAGAAGGGAGCCCCAGGGAACCCTGCACATACCGGATGGGCATGATTTTTAAAGGGGTATAAATGCAATTACAGAGTTAATCCCCCTCCCCGTTGTACCAAACCCACATATTTACTTGCTGAAGTACCAAAAGGCACTACTTTTTTGTGGAGATTTCGCAAATCCTTTTCAGTGTACCTTTACACCAGACCAATACCTTTTGCATTTACTTTTAAAGGAAGGGAATATGCATGGGCCGTGTTACCCAAGGGGCCAGAACTTTTGACACAATTACGCACTCGTCTTCAGAGCTCAACTTTTACCCACCTGACTCACAGACAATATTTTCTTATTGATGACTTTTGATTTTTCATGACAGAAAAAAGATGTAAGACACACTACTCTCCCATTTTTTTAGTGAAAAGGCTGCAAAAACGCAAAGAAAAGCTACAATTTTTGCAAACAAGGTTCCTTTTGGGCAAAGTTTATAGGGTGTTTTGCACTGACCAAAAACGAATACAGATCACCAGACTTTACTCCTCCTAAGAATCTAAAAGCTCCGACATTTTATGTCAATATATGTTGAAGACCTTTGGGTAATCGCCTCTTAATGCAACCTTTTTTATGAGGTTTGCAACACAGCCATTTAAGCTGACAAAAGAGTACATGGCAACAGCAGAGACCATAGCGTATTATTTACTAGATTAGATCCGGGCGAAGGAAAACCCCCCATGCATATGGGTTGTACTGCAGTACAAGAAATTTTTTAAAAAAGTTCAGTGATTGTTTGGTTTACCCTGTTCAATATAAAAACCCCCAGTGTACATAGTATCTCTTCAGGGACAACCACAACATATTTCTATGGCACATCAGCTACGCCTGCAATGTCATTATTAGCCTCCAAATGCACACGACCGATGTAAAACCCTTTAACCCGCTACCTGTTGCCCTTTAACCTAGGACCCAAAGGGGGGGGAAGTGGGGTGGTAAAATGAAGAAAAAACATGATTTTGTGGTACTGATGGCACAAGAAACCAAAGGGTTTGCACAGGGAAAAATTTCCCCAAAAAACACAATCCCAAATTTTTATTTTTTGTGATGGGTCCCGGACAGGAAAGGCAGGTATCAGCCCGGGTAGCGTGGTCCGCAAAACGAGGGAAAAAAAGCTAACCATTCTGACGCATTTTCACGCAAGAAGAAGAGGGTTGAAAGCCCACAGAGGCATGAAAGCGGCTTAGGGTAAACTGCAAACATATACACAACTACCATCATTTGGGGAAAGCCCTGATTTGGGCCCCTATTGGGGAAAACCCGGGGATTCCCAAAACAAAGGGAAACCGATCAAATCAGAAAAGGTCGAGACCTAATGAAAGCCCCGTTACCTACAAGCTGGGAATAAAAAGGTCAAAGGGACACACAAAATCTGAAAGCCCCAAAGCAAGGGGAAAAGTTAGAGCATGAAGCGGCAAATGGGCTCGAAAAAGCCAGGGTTAAGGGTCTTGTGAAGTTAAAGGGTGTCCACCCCAGGGCCCGTTTTCCCCCTTTATGTCCTTTTGGGGCCCTTTAATCTCAAGCTCAAAGGTCAAAGAGGGGGGTGGGGAAAAAAAGGGCCCAATTTTAAAGGGTTCCTGTGGGGGGGGGCAAAAGCTCTGCCTCCCCCAAGTCCTTTTTTCCCAAAATGACTCAAGCAGCCCATGCGTACCCACCAGTCCAAGCGCAATGTCATAGTAGACAAAAATTGGGTTTCTCCTGGCTTTTACAGCTGCAGCCAGATACCCCAAACCGAGATATTTGCAAAGCACAAACAGGTAAAAGTTAAAAAGTCCCCCAAAACAACGCCTCGATCGATGTCCCTTCCCAAATGCAAATAGACATAAAAACTTTACAAATGGGATATAGAAAATTTTCCTTTTTTGCGTAGACCTTTTCTGGTTTGGGCCGAAGCCTATCCCGTACCCAAAGCAACAGCAAAAGCAACAGCCCAAAAGTTGATTAAGGAACTTTTTTTTTTATATGGGCTGCCAGAAACAAAAGATGATAGAGGAAAAACACTTCACAGGGGAAATCATGAAGGGGTTACAGGGGCCTTAGGTATAGAATAGGGGCCTTTTATGATCTTTAACCTCCTCAAAAGAAAAAGTGAACTTTTTAATGGGAAACCAAAAACTTAAAAATTTGAAAAACTATGGAGGAAACAGTGAAACCAAGCCAGAGGTTTTCCAATACCTTTGTTCTAAGTTTGGTACACCTCACAGAAAAACAAAGCTATCTCCTAGAGATCTTGTTTGGTACTTCCCCCCAAACAAACCTTTTTCCCACAGGTCTTACGATGAACATGCATATAAGATATTACAGACCCTGCACAAACATTTTAAAGCAGTAAAAAACAAATTTTATTCCATTCCAACCAAGAAAACCCTTTGAGCCAGGGGAGGGGTTCCCTTTAAAAGACACGGAAAAGACCCTTGAACCCGTTTGATGGCCCCCTTTCCCAAGTTCTGCTGCAATTGTATCTATTTGAGAAATGGCAATCTCATTGGTTTGCGCACTCTGCCGCCTTTTTAAACCCAGTGCGGATAGTTAAATTTGCAAGTTCCTATCACCCCCTGAAAGTTGTGTCTAAACGGACTCCTAGTGGGTAACATTTTGGGTGGTTAGGACTCACCTGTCGGGGATCCCCCTTAACGTTATTGGGGGGTGAGTTAATAAAATCTTTGATAAAAAACTGTAAATAAAGTCCCGGGTTTTTATTTTTTTCCTTGCAGTAGTGTTGACAATTATTATCACAAAGTTGAAATGGGAAGGGTTTTTTAGGTGATCGAAATTTTTAGATCATCGATAATTAAGGCTAAAATCTGTGCATCATCTATTAAGATCGCACCTTTTTTCAGCGTTTCCTTTTTTTGGCGGCCAGAAAATCAATTACGAATAGGCAGGTGAGTTGTGTGCGACGCATGACGGGGATGTGTATGGTTGCGATTGCTGGAAAAATACATTCCTCGTTTTACATAAAAAAGCGTTCTTGTTCAGCCTCGTGTCTCTCAGCGTCTCTAGGATAGGACGTGCGCTTGCCTGTGGCCAAACACCCAGCGAAATTATTCTATTTTGCCAAGAAACCCTACTATTAGCTGTGATCCTTACAATTTAGTAATTAAGATTGGAAGATTTTATGAGTTGGGTAAAATTTTTTAAAGGGGAGCATCTCCGCTGTAAAGTACGGGGGAGGGGGGGGTGGGGGCGGGGGCAAACACAACAAGCTCTATAAAGAACACGGATAAATTTTCCCCCAAAGATCATATCTTTTTTATTAACAGTTGCTTTGAAATATTTCCTGGATTTGGGGACCAGAATTTAAATTTGGGATACAATCTTTTCTGTAACTGCAGGTCTCTGTGTGGGGTGCAAAACTCCATTTTTATTATATTTAAATTTTTTCAATAGGTGTTCATTTTCAATTTTACCTTTCCCCACCTTTGTTCATATATCCACCTTGCATTTAAAATCTGAAAACAGCAATTTTAATCCCCACGGGTAAATTTGAAATCAAAAAATACCGGGTTATTTTACGAAAACATAACAGAACGTTTTTTTTTTTAAATTTTGGCGCACTACAGCTTTGTTCATTGACGAGTTTGCACGTAAATTGAAAACAGAAATTTTATAGTCACCACAGGTAAATTTTTAAAGGTGCAAAAAAAAATTTTATTATCCAATACATTTCAGATCCGTTTTTGACTTTGGCGACACAGCTTTTTTCATTGACGCAGCTTGCACGTAAATTTAAAACAGAAATTTTTATAGTCACCACGTAATTGAAAGGTGAAAAAAATCCCGGGTTTATTTACAAAAACATAAAGATACGTGTTTTTTGACTTTGGCCACTACAGCTTTGTTTCATTGCACAGTTGCAAGTAATTCTAAAAACGAAATTTTATAGTCCCCCACAGGTGAATTGAAAGGTGCAAAAAATACATTTTTTTTCCGAATATTTTTCAGATAGGGTTTTTTGCATTTTTGCCCATCCAATTTTTTTGATAGAGACACCTTCAGTTAAATTTGAATCCAGCAATTTTTTTTTTGATTAGAGGGATTTGAAAAAGCTGTATTTGCCTTTTTTAATAAAGATTTTCCCAAAAACATTCCATCCCTTTCTAAAATTTTTTATTTTTCGAACAGGGGAGCGAAAGCAGGGGGTAAGTGAGCAAAGAGGGGGGTAGCACAGGGGAGTAAGTACGAGAGAAGGTGCCCCTTCCTTTGCGGGCGACAACAGCAGCCAGCGGATCGTCATTTTGCGGCCCGTCGGGCCTGTCATCACGGGGTCGGGCCCCGTGAATCTCAGTAACAAACACGCGGCCAATTGTCCCAGTGAAACAAAATGTGGTTTAAAACTCCTTTTCCGGCACTTTTTAATCTGTGGTTTTAGCGGGGGGGGTCATGCGCTCCAGGGCAGGTTTTTTCAATGTCCAGTTTAACTAAAATGGTGGGTTTAAAACTCCTTTTTTCCGCACTTTTAATCGGGGTCAGCAGGTTTTGGCCTAAGCGTCCAGGACAGGTATAGTCAATGCCCTTCAACTAAAATGGTGGGTTAAAATCTTTTTCCGGGACTTTTTTAAACTGTGGGTCAACAGGTTTTAAGGGGCATCGCGGTCCGGGCAGTTTAGTCAATTTCCAGTAAACAAAAAGGGGTGAAAGACTCCTTTTTCCGGGACTTTTTAATCTTGGGGCAGACAGTTTAAAGGTCATCTGGGCCCCGGACAGGGGTTAAAGTCCAGTAAAATAAAAAGGTGGTTGAAAGATCCTTTTTCCGGACTTTTTAATCTTGGGGGCAACAGGTTTAAGGTCATCTGCGGGCCAGGGGCAGGTTCAATGTCCATTCAAAATAAAAAGGGGGTAAAGACTCCCTTTTTCCAGCACTTTTTTAATCTGGGTCAGACAGTTTAAAGGTCATACTGGGCCAGGACAGGAAGTAAGTCCAGTTAACTAAAATGGTGGTTGAAAGACTCCTTTTTCCGGGTCTTTTTTTCTGGGGTCAGACAGGTTTAAGGGGCTCGCGGTCCCGGGACTTTTGTCAATGTCCATTTAAAAATAAAATGGGGGTTTAAAGACCCTTTTTCCGCTTTTTTAATCTGGGGTCGCGGTTTTGGGGGGCTGCGGC
This sequence comes from Phyllomedusa bahiana, assembly GCA_025379985.1. Lineage (NCBI taxonomy): Eukaryota > Metazoa > Chordata > Amphibia > Anura > Hylidae > Phyllomedusa > Phyllomedusa bahiana. The sequence continues at coordinate 24,747 of JAODAL010033005.1, read as the reverse complement.
CCCGGGCAGGTAATTAATGTCCAGTTCAAATAAAATGGTGGTTGAAAGACACTTTTTCCCGGGCCTTTTAATCTGTGGGTCGACGGTTTAAGGGGCATGCTGCGGGCCCGGACATTTTAGTCAAGTCCATGAAACAAAAAAGGGGGGTTGAAAGACTCCTTTTCCGGCACTTTTTAATCTGGGGGGCAGACAGGTTTAATGTCATACTGGGTCCAGGAAGGGAAGTAAAGTCCGTTTAACTAAAATGGTGTTAAAAAGACTTTTTTCCGCATTTTTAATCTGTGGTTAGACAGGTTTTAAGGGGCATGCTGCGGTCCAGGACAGGGTTTGTCAATGTCCAGTTCAACTAAAATGGTGGTTGAATGACTCCTTTTTCCCGCACTTTTAATCTGGGGGTCAACAGGTTTAATGGTCATCTGCTCCCCGGGCAGTTATAGTCAATTTTCCCGTTCAACTAAAAAAGTGGTTAAAGACTCCTTTTTCCGGCTCTTTTTAATCTCGGGTCAACAGGTTTTTGGGCATAGCGGGCCAGGGGCAGTTTTTGTCAATGCCAGTGAAAATAAAAAGGTGGTTGAAAGACCCTTTTCGGGATTTTTTTAAAAACTGAGGGTCATGCGGTTGGGGCTCATGCTGTAGCCCCGGACAGGTATATTAATTCCGTTTAACTTAAAAAGGGGGGTTGAAAGACTACTTTTTCCGGCACTTTTTAATCTGTGGGTCAGACGGTTTAAGGGTCATGCGCGGCCCGGACAGTTCAGTCAAGTCCATGAAACTAAAAAGGGGTTGAAAGACTCCCTTTTCCGGGCCTTTTTAATCTGGGGGGGGAACAGGTTTAATGGTCATACGCGGCCCGGACAGGTATAGTCAAAAATCCGGTTTAACTAAAATGGTGGTTGAAAGACTCCTTTTTCCCCGGGACTTTTTAATCTGTGGGTAACAGGTTTTAAGGGTCATCTGCGGTCCAGGACAGGGGTTTTTCAAATTTCCGTTAACTAAAATGTGGGGAAAGACTCCTTTTTCCCGCACTTTTAATCTGGGGGCAGACAGGTTTAATGGTCCCTACTGCGGTCCAGGGAAAATTCTATTCAAAGTCCATTCAACTAAAAAAGGTGTTTAAAGACTCCTTTTTCCGGCACTTTTTTAAACTTGGGGCAGACAGTTAAGGGTCAGCTCGGTCCGGGCAGGGGGTTTTTCAATGTCCGTCAACTAAAATGGTGGTCAAAGATACTTTCTTCGGCACTTTTTTAAACTGTGGTCATGCAGGTTTTAGGGGCGCCGTTCCAGGGCGGGATATTCAAAAAGCCATTCAAGAAAAAAGATGTTTAAATAATACGCCTTTTGACTTTTTTTAAATTTTTGGGTGATGCAGGTTTTAAGGGCATGCTGTGGGAAAGACAGGGGAAATGAATGGGTGTGACTTTTTTTCTGTGGCTTTTTTTAAACCTAAGTGTTTTTTGCCTAAGATGTAGAGGTACCATTTGACTTTGTGGTGTTAATTCCCGCTTCTCCAGCCCTTTTTGGGGGTAAAAATGAAGGGTTGTTGCCCCATAATTTTTTAAAGGCATCGGAGATGATCGACTACGACTATCGAAAAACTTTTCGATGGGGCCGACTATGACTACGCCCATGTCGATAGCCCAAGTAAACGCTCAACACTACTTTTTCAGTAATCATTTCCAATATTCCTATTACCCTTTATTTTTTACTTAGTTTTTAGTGTCCCCTGATATTTTTTTTTAATGTTGCTATTGCCTTTTTGTGTGCACCTATGCTTACGTTTTCAAAATATATTTTTGATGTGCACACCTAATTAAGTTTTGTAGTCTATTTTAGAATTGGGAATCTAAATTTCTGGCTGCACTCTGCCCCCTCTTTTAAACCCGGCAGGATAGTTCAATTTTCAAGTTCCTATCACTCCCCCGAGAAGTTGTAGTCTTAAAAAGGACTCCCAGGAGGTAAATATAGTGGGTTTGGGACTCACCCGTGCGGGATCCCCTGACTTTTTTGGGGGGTGACTTAATACAATCTTTTATCAAAAACTGTAAACAAGAGTCCCAGGTTTTTCATATTTTTTCCCTTAGCATTTAAAGCATTTCAATATTCCCATTACCCTTTATTTTCACTTTGTTTTTAGGGTTTCCCCTGATATTTTATTTAATGTATGCTATTGCCTTTTCAGTGTGCACCTATGCTTATTTTTCAAAATATTTTTTGATGGCAAGCCCCAATTTTAAATTTTTGTGTCTATTGAGAAAAGCTCTCATGGGTTGCTGCACTCGCCGCCTCTTTTAAACCAGTGCGGGTAGTTTAATTGAAAGTTCCCATCACTCCCCGAGAAAATTGGTCTAACGGTCCATGAGGCAGGGGCCGCCATCAGAAATTTTGGGCCCCATACAGCTGGAGCATCTGGGCCCCCCCCCCACTCGACCCCTCCGCCACCCCCACCCACCCCATCCCGCAACCGTCGCCACCCCAGAAAAAGAAAAAAAAATTCTGAAGTTATAAAAAAAAAAAAAATTAAATTGCGCCACTGTTTTGGGGTTTTGTTCTTGCTGGATTTAACAACTTATGTTTATCTATATTTTGTGGGTCAGTTTGTATACAAGGGCCAGCAAATACCAGAACATGATCACCACTATAATGTCACTGACCAAACCATTATACCCAGACCAATGTTGGCAAGCAACAATATACAAATACTAAATAATACCGCCCCATCACTACCATATGCTGACTAACACCACCATAATGTTATTGACTAAACCAGTATACCAAGACCAATATCACCAAACAATAATATACAAGCACCTAATAATACCGCCACATCATCACCACATATCTCCAACATAACAATACTAAATAATACCTCCATACAGTTACTGAAAATAAACCATTATACCAAGACCAATATTTCCTCCATACAGTGACCCTATAGTGGTAGATACCAGGTACACAGGTGCTCTGCAAATAGTTTACTTACATTTAGGGCCTCAGAGGTGACGTCTTGTCCGAGGAGTCGTTCACTTTCCCTTTTCTTCTCTATTCGGTCCAGACCCCCATAATGACTTACTCCATCCACCACTCGTCCCTGCAGAATTTACAACACAAACACCTGAGACTCCTCACTTTTTTATCATTTTCCCATCAATAGTGGCCCAAATGGCAGTAATAACCCCCTGGTAATTACAGGACGCCCGGTAGGTAGGTAGATTAGGGGCCCCCACAGTCGGTATGTATGTACAATGGGGTCCCCGGGCGGTAACTAGGCAGCTTTGGGCCCGTGTAGGTAACTTAGGGCCCCCCTGTAGCTTAGGTTCCCTAGGACCCCCAGCCATGTGTGAGAGGGCCCCCTCCTCCTCCCAGCCTTATCTGTGTGTGGGGAGTCCTCTCCTCCCCACAGCTGTGACAGCTGGGGGAAGAAGGGGGCCTCCCTCCAAACACAGCTGGGATTAGGAGGGGGCCCCCACACACACGATTGGGGACCACTATGGGCTACGCAGCTGGGCTGGAGGGCCGCAAGGGCTACGCAGCTGGAGGCCCCCACGGGCTATGTGGCTGGGTGGACTGGTGACCCTCACAGCCAGCTTGCCTGGTCTGGCTGTGGGCCCTACGGGCAGCTGTGCTGGGTTGGCTGGGGACCCCGTGGGCTACAGGGCTGGGCTCCCCCATGGGCAGCCAGACTGGTCTGGCTGGGGGCCCTCATGGGCTACAGGGCTGGGCTGGGGACCCCCATGGGTGGCTGAGCTGGGGGGCACCACGGCGCGTGCTGGGCTGGGGGTGCCCTGGCGGCTGTGCCGGTGGGGGGCCCCGGAGGGCGGCTGTGCCGGCTGGGGGGGCCCCTGAGGGCGGCTGTGCCGGCTGGGGGGCCCCTGAGGGCGGCTGTGTAGGCTGGGGGGCCCCTGAGGGCGGCTTTGCAGGCTGGGGGGCCCCTGAGGGCGGCTGTGCAGGCTGGGGGGCCCCTGAGGGCGGCTTTGCAGGCTGGGGGGCCCCTGAGGGCGGCTGTGACGGCTAGGGGGCCCCTGAGGGTGGCTGTGCTGGGCCAGCTGGGGGGGCCCTGCGGGTGGCTGTGCTGTGGGGTCCCAAGGGCAGCTTTGCTGGGCTGTGCCAGCTGAGGGGGGGCCCTACGGGTGGCTGTGCCGGCTATGGAGAGGAGGGGGCACTGCAGAGAGGGGGTCCGTGCTCCCGGTTACAGCTTTTACTTACATCTCCTGCGCTGTAACCTGAGCCGGGACCTCTTCACTCTGTCCGTGTCGCTGCTGGGATGAGGAACAACTTGAATCCGTGAGGCCCCGCCCCCTGGGGGCGGGGCCTCACTCATTCACATTGTTCCACTGACAGAGAAGGAGGTCCCGGCTCCGGCTACAGCGTGCGTCCAGGGAGGAAGGTAAGTAGGAAATGTCAGGAGGCGGAGCGCGGGCCCCCTCCCCCAGCGACGCACCGCATTTTGAATGTAGGCGGAGGCTGAGCGCAGCTGTGCTGGGAGCGCGGGCCCCCTCCCAGCACTGCTGTCACTCCCGGGCGGCCGCCGGGTCCTAACGAGAGCGCGGCGCTTGGTTGCGCCGCGCTCTATTATGTAATATGAAATAAGGGCCCCATACAGGGCCCCATACAGGAGTACCGGCTGTACCCCCTGTATGGCGGCCCTGTAGTGAGGTAACATGTTAGTGGTTAGGGACTCACCTGTGCTGGGATCCCCTTTACGTTATTGGGAGGTGAGCTTAATACAATCTTTGATCAAAAACTGTAAACTAAGAGTCCCAGGTTTTTCATATTTTCCTTAGCAGTAATGCATTTCCAATATTCCTATATACCTTGATGTTTCACTTAGTTTTTAGTGTGCCACTGATATTTGTATTTAGATGTCTGCTGACAATTGAGACCTCGGTGAAACTAGAAGGAAAAAACAACTGGGTCACTTGTAGAAAATACTGACACAAAGTACAGTGACTGTTGGATATGTACACACACCCCAGCAAGTGCAAAAACTATGCCTTATTGTCAGGGCTGGGCAGCGCTCTGCTTGCAGGGAGGAAGAGTCTGCAGCAGCTGATCAGCGACCGCACCCTGATAGACTGTCTGCTAGGAGCTGTGTGAGTGACAGAGGTCTAGCCACTCCTGACAGGGGGCGTGTCGCACCAGCCAATGGGAGGACACGGAGCTGCTCCAATCAGCTACAGGGGCGGTATCTGGGGATCACATTTAAACTCCCTGCTAGCTGAGTGCTGCGCCTGTGATTTTCTCCTAGCTGCCTTGCTACCTGTGTTATTGTTTATTGACTGCTTACCTGTGTACCTGACCTCGGCTTGTTCTCCTGACCCCGGCTTGTCTTCTGATTTTACACCTCGCTCCCGTTTGGCTTTTGACCCCGGCTTGTTTACGTTTATTTCTCTGGTTCTGATTTGTGGATTTGGCGTTCCCGTTTTGGTATTGACCCGGACTGTCTGACTATTCTTCCTTCTGATGGCCCCAGCACTTATCAGTGCAGGGACTGTCGCACAGTTGCCGTCTGCCGCCTAGGGCAGCACGTCAAGTAGGCAGGGACAGTGGGCTGGGTTCCAGTCAGGGCTCACTGTACCTCCCTCGACGTGACACTTATCTAGCAATCCCATTAACCTGGGAGGAACTGTCAATTATATCTTGTCACCCCCTAGATGGTACTGCTCCAATTCCGAATATGGATCAACGATGGAATACCACTGGAGTACCCTTACCCATAGCAGGATGGACACATTCACCATTTTTCCAAATTAACCTCACAACACATACAAAAGAGGGTCAGAGTGTGAGTGTGTTAGCACAAGAGGGTTGGGAATTTAAGAGAGTACCAGTCCCAATAGTAGAGTTAGGAAAAATATGGGCTCCTGAACTAAAAGTGTCAATAGGTAAGTCCTCCATTTGTGATAATGTACGAACCCATGTAAAGGTCGGAGCTACTTGTTTAGTAGTAGATAACCATGATCCAAATTGGGAAGGGAATAAATACTTCCCTTTTGGAGATATTGATGAGTGTGCTGCATTTGGAAATGGGACGACTTTTAGCAATTAAGCACCTCAAGATAAGGGTAATGATTTCGAATGGGGATTTTGGAATATGGTTGGAGGATTTGGGGATAGTAAGAAGGAAAAGGAGATGAGATATGTGTATAATACAACAGCTCCTCTGTATATGATGGCAATAAATCTGTTACATGGGTTCACACATCTGAAAGACTTACCAGAAGACATGTATTATGTCTGTGAAAATGTTGCATATAAATGGATTCCTTTTGGAGTAGAAGGAACATGCACTGTAGCTAGGCTATCACCTTCTACCTTCTTAGTCCCCCTTAAAGATGTAGACATAAACAGGATACCCAGACATACATTATATAAAAGGGCAGCAGATAACAAACCAAGGAGAAATGGGAAACCTCATTTAGTTACCATGGGTATAGGTAATAAAATTGGAAGTACTTTATTTCTATATCCTATGGTAATGCAAACTTGGGATAAGTTAGTAGAGGCCACAGATTACTTACATGAAATGATCTGGGACATTATGGACCTACAAAATCGTACCAGTGCCCAGCTAGATCAGGTCATCCTAGTAATGATCCGGTCATCCTACTAATCAACATATGATAGTTTTAGACTATATTACTGCACGGGAAGGTGGGATGTGCCAAATTATAGGCCCCGCCTATTGTCATTACATTGACCCAGCAGGAAATTTGCAGATAAGGGCAGACTTGAATGAAATTGCAGAAATGAGTGAGGATTGGTTCAAGAAACAACAAGTGAAGGAGGACTCATGGTGGGGGGATACCTTTTCATTCTTAAACCCAGCAAATTGGTTCAGAGGCCTAGGTGGATGGCTGACAGGGATATTACAGATGATTATGTAAGGTGTATTGCTAATATTAATAATATATGTATGTATCAAATGTTTAATGCTTGTCATAGGTAGATGTTGCAGAAAACCAAAGAAGCAAATAGTTGTATCTCGTCGTGACTTAGGGGAATATAATATCTTCTATTCAGGGTATAGACAACCTATATATTTTTGATGAGCTTAATATGTGTAGACGATCCTTTTTCCTAAGAAACTTTTAAATAGAAAGTCTGGCAGTGCAGATTAGCTGCATGAGTATGTAATAAAAAAAAACAAACTAAAAGACATTGGATCTGATCACACATATCTACTCAAAGGGGGACAATTGTGAGGGTAATATTTGTATGTTTTATACTTTTATACGATTATATATACATAAATATGTTTTAGTTTTTCAATAAGAACAGGATGCATAGATCTCAGCAGAAAGGAATTTTAATTAGAACTCCTTCCTCAGTGAGACATTCGGGCTCCAAGATGATTAGTGCCACATGTGGTTGAATTAAGGAGCCATTCATCAAAGCTCACTCCCTGAAGAAGCTCCTTTGTTTCAGTAAGGAGACACCCATAAACTTTAAACCAACGTATAGGAATTAGAAGGAGGAGAAATTGTATTATAAGAGTTTGAAATTCCTTTGTCTGGGAGAGACACATGGGTTATACAGGCTCCTGACTGTTACTGTGTGACTTCCAATGCTTGCATTGAATACAATTTGAACTTTTTTTTATCTTCAACTGATTTTTAATTTTAAAAACCAATCAACATCATTTTGGTGGCTACAACAGGGGTCAGCCTGTCAGTGCTCAGACCATATACCACACATTGCATCAAATTGGTCTGTATGACTATAATCCCTTATGTAAGCGTTTTATAAAGATAATGCACAATAAAACATGCAAACAGTTTGCTAACGACAAGCAGACTAAAGACATGTTTTACTAGATCCATGTCCTGTTGTATGATGAGACCAAGATAAATTTATTTGGTTCAGATGATGTCAAACGCGTGTGGCGGCAACCATGTCAGAAGTACAAAGACAAGTGTGTCTTGCCTACAGTCAAGAATGGTGGTGGGAGTGTCATGGTTTGGGGCTGCATGAGTGCTGCAGGCTGTAGGGAGCTACAGTTCATTGAGGGAACCATGAAAACTGGGCCATAGGGCAATATTCCGACATGATAATGATCCCAAACACACCTCCAAGACAACCACTGCCTTGCTAAAGAAAATGAGAGTAAAGGTGCTGGACTGGTCAAGCATGTCTCCAGACCTAAACCCTATTGAGCATCTGTGGGACATCCTCAAATGGAAGGTGGAGGACCGCAACATCCACCAGCTCCGTGATGTCATCATGGAGGAGTGAAAGACGATTACAGTGGCAACCTGTGAAGCTCTAGGGAACTCCATGCCTAAGAAAGTTAAGGCAGTGCTGAAAAATAATGGTGGTCACACAAAATATTGACTCTTTGGGCGGAAATTGTCCATTGTCATATAAGACAAAGTCTATCGTGTTCTTCCTTCAGTCCCTGAGATTTACAATTGCCCAGTAGGACTAGCAATTGATAGTTTTCAACAAACTATCGTACAACTGCACAATTAGCGCCAAACTGAGACGCACTGAGTGAAATAGAAGTATTAAAAAGTTATATGGATTAATATGGCGGCCTTCACACCACTGACTACAGGCACAATTTACTATCAAATATGTATAACACAATATGCGTACAACTGAGCTCTCTGTGCCAAACAGACACACGGACTGCAATAAGAGTATTTAAATGTTATATGGATTAATATGGCAGCCTTCGCACCACTGACTACAGGCGTAATTTACTATCAAATATGTATAACACAATATGCGTACAACTGAGCTCTTTGCGCCAAACAGACACACAGACTGCAATAAGAGTATTTAAATGTTATATGGATTAATATGGCAGCCTTCGCACCACTGACTACAGGCGTAATTTACTATCAAATATGTATAACACAATATGCGTACAACTGAGCTCTTTGCGCCAAACAGACGCACGGACTTCAATAAAACTATTTAAAAGTTATAGGGATAAGTTATGCCGGTTTTTGGGAACACTGACACGCAGTGATTGCAATAGAACTGAAAACACAGGGACAATTTCAACTGTTATCAGAGGTCTGCTGGCCAAAAAAGTGGTAGAAAACAATGCTTTTTAAATTGAAGATCACAGAACACACTGAGCTGCAAAATATCTTCCTTTTAAATGCCTCTCCTCCTCCGATTTCAACTTTTGTCGATGATATCGCTCATCCCTAGTGACAGCATTATAAGGTGTTTGTTTTTAGATGTTTCTTTTCTGACATGCCAGCATTCATCTGTTTGAGGAAGCAGAAAACATGACTCACCAGAGAAGGTAACTTTTTCCATGTTGCCTATTTGTAATAGTGCCATTTGTCCACTCATTATACACTTCACACAACAGCACACAAACAGTTTAGAAACTGCTCAGTTTCAGAAATACTTGTACTCTTGACCTTAAAGAGAATAATCATCCCTTTTTACAACTTGTGAAAAATCTCCCTCAAGGCAAATGTATGCAGACAGCCTATTGTACACTTTATATACCTACCTAGCCAGCTCACGACACGTGTCTTCCTTCATGAGCAATGTGATGCCGACTGTGCATGAGTAAGGTAAAATAAAGAAGCCAAGAAGGTGCAATTGACTGTGGAACCTATGCTGGTGATGTGCCAGTGACAGCTGAATAAATCACTAAGTAAAAATCCACCTGTTTGTCTTCATTACAGGGTTTTATTAAGTCACTACAGATTTTCTAAACAACAATTCTCTTAAGCAGAAAAGATTTCTGCCCTGTGTATTTATTGTCATTCACTATTTGCCATGGCTTAAATAAACTATGCCTAGCTGAGCCAAACGGAACGCTGCCAGTATTTCAAATAACTGCAATAGTTTGAAATAGGATCATGAATGAGTTGCACATGGACAGGTAATAATACAATTTACAACATGTCTCGAAAGCTGAATTAATCACGACACGGTAACTTCAGTTCAATAAACAATTGCAGCTGGGATAAAATGATATGTATATGACAACATAACCTAGTGCTACTTCAATATTGTCTTTTACCTTAAAATATTCATTCATGTTGATCATCTATCATCTGTGATTTTCCTGCCTATGGATGAGAATGATATGCCAGCAATGATTTGTTTGCAATTTCACACTTATGTGAGATCTTGTTAGTATGCCGGGTGCCTGCTTCTAGATAGATTTCTCGAGTAACTCTAGTATTAATACAAACTCTGAATGGAATCAAGCAAGACTTTCATATTAATAATTCCACTGGTTAATGTTGCAGAGGATTTTAAACGGGTGCATTTGGTGATGGAGTTTGCATACCAACGAGAACTTTTGGAGTTGTCTTGCTCAGCCTGCCAGTATTTTTCGCTTAAACGGCATCTTCCTTCAAAAACTTTTCTATTATACTTGACAAAATACACTTTGCATTATAAGGAAGTGTACTTTGCTGACATAAGACATTCCAAGCAAAATAAATAAAAAAAGTCCAATATTGAATGTTCATGGTAAGAGTATTTCAAGAGCATTGTTTAGAGTGAAAATGTAATTTAAGTATACTTCTGATCTTTTTCATTTTAATGGAGAATGATGCTGCAAGGCAAAATGCAAATTTATTAGTAGCAAACCAAGCGTATCAGTCTCAATATGTTAACAGCCTCCTGAGAGATGATAAAACTGTTTATGGCATTCAGCATCCCTCCCCAAAAATGAAACATCTTATTTTAACCAACAAATTATTAAGACATTTTGATACTCAAGCAAAACACATTTGTAGTTCAATATAGATACGAGAAGGAAAGCTATTAAATGCATTTCAGAACGGACATTGATTATCTTGGGTAAATGTAGTCACCTCAGCCAAATATTATTTTCTTTTTATGATGTGACTAATATAAGTAAAAAAGTCGCCTCCTACAGTATCTCACAAAAATGAATATACCCCTCACATTTTTGTTAATTTTTTTTAATATCTTTTCATGGGACAACACTGAAGATATGACACTTTGATACAATGTAAAGTAGTCAGTGTACAGCTTGTATAACAGTGTAGATTTGGTGTGCCCTCAAAATAACTCAACACACAGCCATCACTGTCTAAACCATTGAAAATAATGGAAAAAGTGAAAATGGACAAATTGTGCTATTATTTTTCAGCACTGCCTTGACTCTCTTGGGCATAAAGTTCACTAGAGCTTTACAAGTTGCAGCCTTTGGAATCCTCTTCCACTCCTCCATGACAACATCATGAAGCTGGTGGATGTTAGAGAGCCTGCGCTCCTCCAATCCATTCCATTTGAGCATCCAGTCCAGCACCTTTACCCTCATTTTCTCTGTCATCTTGGAGATGTGTTTGGAGAAGTTATCATGTTGGAAAACTTTTCGCAGCCCAGTTTCTGAAGGGAGGGGATCATGCTCTGCTTCAGTACATGTTGGAATTCATGGTTCCCTCAATGAACTGTAGTTCCCCACAGCCGACAGAACTCATGCAGCCCCAAACCATGACACTCCCACCACCATGCTTGACTGTAGGCAAGACACACTTGTGTGTGCATTTTGGATGCGTTTTATGCAACGCTTTTGAATGGGTTTTTTGGATGGAAAACATATTCAAAAACACTGTATGAACATCACCTTAATCGACAGCAGCAAATTGAAAACAAATTGTTCGGGTTTTGGTGTAGGTGTGTAGCAGATTTGTCATTGTGGATTGCATGCAGATTACATTAGTTTGAAAAAAAAAAAGATCAATGTACTCAAAAGCCACATTTGTTGATTTTACTATGGATCAGCAACATTTCCACAGTAATATTACAACAACAAATTTTTATTGTGGACGTGGATTTTGAAGACGGGGCTCTACTGAATTCAGATCAGCAACTGATCTGTAGTGTATCTGCAGAATAAATTGACAAAACTGCATCACAGGTCAATTTCTACTCAGATTCTGAATGGATTTTTTGCACACAATTTGAATGAGATTTCTTTAACACTCATTAACTTTCCTACTACTTTAACCCTTCAGTAAATCTGCAGCTTATATGCACTTTGTAAATATACCCTAATAGTTTAAACGTGATAATGAAATAGTTGCATCTTTAGCAACAATTTTAATGGGGATTGAACATAGATTCAATCACACTTGGCCATCAGTTTTCTGTTTGTGGTTGTGGTGAATAATGTAATGATTTGTTTGCTGATTTCACAGAAAGAGGAAGTTACAAAAAAAATAGGCATTGATAAGGCTGTAGGCGACATTGGGGAAAGATCGTGGCAGACATTAAAGGGGTTTTCTCCCCATGCTGTTTCACAGAGTCTGCTCTTCACAGGCAGCTTGAGGCTCCCACTTCATGTTCAGAATGTGGGTGGTTCTACAGTAGTGATTGACATATCATTATATTCCTAGCTGAGCCTGTGAAATGGACTTTGGCAATGGAGAGGATTTAACAGCATTGTAGAAGATTAGTAAAGGATTAAAGTTTGTCATTAACATAGATAAACAAGCTCCTGTGCTGCTGATAAGACACAGCAAGGAGTGATGTCACCATCTCGACCAGAGCTGGGATAATGAGAGCAGAGATAGATAGTTGGTAACCTAGATGTGCTTGTGAACACAAGCAGGCGATAAGAACTGTTTTAAAAGCTCTAAATGGATGCAAAATCAGAACAGCAGTGTATTTGGTAATAGTCTTTATTTACCTCTTTTTTACATGTTTAATGTTAATCACTGTGGTGAGAATACCCCTTAAAGAATATTGTGACCAACAATGGGGGTAATGTGACTGCACCTTATGTGGGCACACTTTGGGTGGCACTTTATGCATAGCACTATGTGGCTGACATTTTATAGAGCAATTATTGTTGCTAGCACTGGATTAGGGGATACCCTAAAGCTGGGATTGTGTAAATGGAGCTCTATAGGGGGCACTGTGTAAGCAGTGTATGAAAGGGGCACTTTGGATGGCAATATGCTAGGAGAAAACTAGAGGTACTAACTGATACTACATTGAGTATCACAATTGGATGTCACTTTGTTGCTGACTATGTAAGAAATACCTCAGTTCCCGCAGGGCCTTATTCATGATCCTTAGTAACCCCGTGTCTGCATTATTAATTAGCCTTATGCTAATAATGCTTATCTAGGGGAAACTACCTTTTCTATAAAGTTCTGATTTTGCAGCAGAGGTTTTATAAACCCCAAACTCTTTAATTGGTGCGAACACCTGGACTACTGGAGAAGAAGGTGCAACAGACTTGTCCACAATATGCAGAACGGGCTGGAGTAGACAGGCAGCAATAGCATACCTACTTTGTAGATACTGCATAGCCAACAGTTGAAAGGTACTGACTGCGGTCAGGTGTGGTTTTAATAACTGCAAATGATGCTTACTGGCCTTTAGTCTCCAGGATCACTTTTTGACCCCTTTTTGAATATTGGCACCACATTTGCTATGCACCAATCCTTTGGGACATACCCCGTTAATTTACAGTCTATAAATATTAAGAATAGGGGCCTATCTATCACATTACTTAACTCCCTTAGGACACGCGGGTGTATACCATCAGGGCCTGGGGATTTGTCTATTTTAAGCTTCCTAAGGCGGAGCTGCACTTCTTCCTGGGTTAGACAAGAAACATTTAAGTTGGAATTTACCTCCTCCCTTTGCTCATCAACAGGAAGCTCATCCTCCTCGGTAAATACAGTGGAGAAGAAATTGTTTAATAGGTTTGATTTCTTCTCATCACCCTCTATAGTCTCTCCCTCAATACTTTTTAAAGGGCTAACATTTTTTTTAAATCTTTTTACTATTTATATAGTTAAAAAATATTTTGGGGTTACTTTTACTTTCTATGGCAATATGTCTTTCTGTCTCCAGCTTTGCTGCCTTAATCATTTTTTTTTACATATTTTATTTTTCCTTATAGCTTTTTAGTGCCTCTTCATTGCCCTCCTGTTTTAGTAGCTGAAACGCTTTCTTTTTGTTTTTTATTGCCTCCTTCACATCTCTGTTGATCCACATTGGGATTTTGCTGTTTCTAATTATTTTTTTACCATATGGTATGTACCTCTCATAGTGGGCGCCTAAGATGTTTTTAAAGATTTATTTTTTGCTCTGCTATTTTTAAACACCTTGTCCCAGTCAATACGGTTTAGGGCCTCTCTAAGCAGGATAAAATTAGCCTTCCTCAAATTCAGTGTTTTTGTGGCTCCATGACAAAAAGCTCTATTGAAGGATAAATGGAAGTTTATTACATTATGGTCACTATTTCCTAGGTGCCCCTCAACCTGATCCTTTGTTACTCTGTCAGGTCTATTAGTCAATGTTAAGTCTAGAAGGGCCTTTCCTCTAGTCGGTTCCTGCACCATTTGGGAAAGGTAATTATCTTTAGTTATAGACAAAAACATGCTTCCTTTGTGAGAGCCACAGGTTTCAGATTCCCAATTTATGTCTGGGTAGTTAAAGTCGCCCACAATAACAACCTCATTCTGATTAGATGCTTCATCTATTTGCCTGAGGAGTATATCTTCTATGGGGTCTGTTATATTTGGGGGCCTATAGAAGACCCCTATTAGAATTATATTACTGTTATAACCCCCATGTATATTTACCCATAATGATTCCACCTGTTAATTACCTGCACCTATATTTTCCCGCAGTGTTGGCTTCAGACAGGATTTTACATAGAGACAGACACCTCCCCCCTTATGGTGTTTACGTTCCCTTCTAAATAGACTGTAACCCTGCAAGTTAACCGCCCAGTCATAGCTCTCATCCAGCCATGTCTCAGTTATGCCCACTATGTCATATTTTTCTTTTGCAATTAATAATTCTAGTTCATTTATTTTGTTGGTCAGACTTCTGGCATTGGTCAGCATGCAATTTAGAGATTTTTTAGCTTTTATTGCTACACCCCCACCCTCCACTCCACCCCCTGATGTATTACTAATTCCTAGCTCTCTATATTCACTATCTTACACGATATATGTGTAGTTGCCCTCCCCTCAGGCACTAGTTTTAATATCCCTTCAACTTCCTGGCCATTTTTTCCCCCAAAACAGCTACATTCTCCCCATTTAGGTGCAACCCATCCCTAGCATAGAATCTGTAGCAAGACAGAAGTCAGCCCAGTTCTCCAAAAACCCAAATCCCTCTTTCCTACACCAATTTTTGAGCCACTTATTCACCTCTCTAATCTCCCTCTGCCTCTCTGATGTGGCCCGTGGAACAGGTAATATTTCTGAAAAAGTCCCTGAAATCAAATCTACACTTCTCCACTCTTCCTGGTTATGCTGTGATGGTTCTATATCAGTGATTAGCACATTAACTCTGTATTTCCAGGTCTTCTTATTGCACTGACATAAATGCAGGAGATGTAATCTATAGTTCAGAAGGCTTCAGAGCTCAAAGTTAACACAAAAAGTAATTCACCTTCTTTTATTGTGTGCATTCATTTTTTATATCATCTCAGGAAGTCTCTAGACACATCTTTACACCTTTACTGTTCTAATTTTATTAGAGATTGCACAACTCGGACTATTTCTTTTAGATTTCTCAGTTTCTACCTTACCTCTTTGGTTTTGGACAAAATGCTATTATCTCACTTCTCAGTGGTATTTATCATCTACTGTTTTCCAACATATGAATATTTGAAACCATTTTTAGTTCTTTAAAATGATTATTTTTCAATAAACATTTAAAAAAAAAAAAAGGATCTTTGTTTGTTAGAGATAGCACACTCTGTTCTCAAGCTGCCGTCCATCCTGGTGACATCATTCCCTGCTCTCTGTCTAATTAATAAGAGAGAGCAGGACATTAACCAGAGAAACCTGTGTGTACTCAGAGCAGATAAAATCTCTCGTATCTTCTGACAAGGGAAAAATCAAAAGACTAATGTATTTGGAAAAAAATCTTAATTTACTGTTCCCTATATAATGAAAGCTAATCTCTGTAGTAAGACAAATCCTTTAAAATGTGCTATGTGATTGTGATATACTGTACTTAAATCTGGGTCGTTCCCTGTTGGTGTTGTTATTGCTGAGGCAATGGTCACCATGCAGTGCTATATCTATTTGTATATGGACCCACTTAAAAGAAGTTGTCAGGAACAGGCAAGTGAGCTTATACACTTGGATCAAATTATAGCTAAGAACTGCCGTTAATTTTTGTATATTTTTGCTTAGCAGCAGTAGTTCAATGCATAACATGTGGATGTGCAGTCCATACTTTTTTTCTTTTATTGAGATGCAACCAGTCAAATAATACCTTTAGTGTAATTTATTTAACTAATTAAGATTAAACCCCATGCCACATACTTTCTGTTACGATGCACCTAATTCTGGAGTGCACCTGATTATAAATCTAGAGAACAGGGCTGCGCCAATTTTTGGGCTGAAAGGACGCCACACTACTGGTGCAGACCTGTACATACATGTCGCCCTTAGTGTCCAGTCAAGTAATATCTTAAAAGGTGTTTTCACCATGTTTTACAGAGCCTGTTCTTCTCATCCAGCTTCAGGTTCTCACTTACTGTTCAGGCTGTAAGTGGTTCTACAGCAGTGATTGACATATCAGCTCTGCTATTTCTAGCTGAGCCTGTTACAGGGACATTATTAATGAAAGGGTTTAAACAGCAGGACAGAAGACTACAGCGCTCTAAAGAGTTAAAGTTTTTCCGTAAGAAACATAAACAAGCTGCTGATCCGAAATAGCAGGGAGTGAGGTAACCAACCTAACTAAGGCACTAGAGCTTGACAGAGAAAGGTGGCCAGTAATTAGAGAAGCTTGTATGCATGAGTAGGATATAAGATCTGCTCTGACTCTAAAAGGGAAGCAAAATCAGAACATCTTTATATTAGTCTTTATTTATCTTTGCCTACGTGTTCAAAGATAATCAGTGAAACGAAAACACCCCATAACAGTGAATGTTAGGGACTGATCAGGGGAGCACGAGAAGTCACAGACGAAGTGAGGCCCTGACGCTGGTCTCAACCTCTGTTCCTGCCTCTTGGGGTACCCGACTCCTTACTAGATTGGCCCCACCCAGAAGACTGAGCCCTACTCTGAGCAAAGTGAAACACAGGACGCAGACAAACAAACACTGAACAATTAGGGAGAGTCAGACAGGCAAGGTCGGCTACAAATGGGTAATGCAGTACAGAATCAGGTGATAGGAGACTAACCAGAGTCCAAGCCAGAGTCAAAGAACACAGAAGAATCCAATATGAAAACAGGCAAACTATAGGCAGAGGTAACTGTATAGCAGGCCAGGAAGACAGGAAGCTGAGACCTTATATAGGGAACAGGAGAAGGTAGACCAGAAGTGATAGGAGAATGGAAGTGTCAATCAACAATGGAACTGGTTAACCCAAATAGTGCTGGACGATTCCTGTCCACGGGCATTGGCCAGGAATCAATTAAGTATACAGAGCTAGCAGACAGAGTTCACACTGGAAAACATGTCAAAAACTATGTTTTTCGTTGCGACGGCTGTGGCCGGCGACCAAAACACAAAGCTAGGGGTCTGTCGGGCATGATCATGACAGTGAACCTGTCAGGTGGTTTATGCTAATAGCACAACGTGGTGGAGGAAGAGAAGCTGTGCTCTGGATAAATAGGTTTCTATGATTTGAAGCTGAATTTCTGAGTAAAAAAACAGAAAATCAGTGAAACTTAAAGTATGATAGTACTGCTGACAACACCCAAATACGGTGATTGGCAGTCATCATCACACTGAAAGAGGGAAAGCTGTCAATCACTGTATGTAAGCAGGGTAAGCAGGACTCCTTTTGTCTCTTAAGGAGTCTGGTCAATATTTTTACACATGAATCCTGCTCCAAATTATATAAACCTACATATCACAGAGCTCAACTTCTCTCCCTCTATCACATCCTGCTTTCAGATACAGTAGCATAAACCTCCTGACAGGTTCCCTTTAAATGTCATTTTTTGAGCTAATTAGAATGATACTTTCTAGAATGATTAGCATAGTGTTACATACTACACACAGAACTATATAATATTATATAATGTTGAAAACATATTTAAAATGTTTTCTCTAAAAGTATCAAATATTTCACAGTTCACTGAAAATATAAGCCTTCCGTGGAGGTTATTTGATGCCAGAAGCCTTTTTTGTATTGGTGTTAAACTTCTTGTCTTGAACACTTTAAGTGGATATTTTTCCTCATGGGTCATGGTATGTATTGCTGAACTGCCAGTTGTATCCCTTTTCATGACAGACTGAAGTCTGGCAATATGACAACATTTTTGTCTCCCCGGGCAGTACAGTCTTGGCAGCCTCAAGCTTGTCTCCTCAGTTACTACTGCCAAAATCTCTCTCTTGTCCTTAATGGCGGCTCCATGCTCCAATTACTACTAGTACTTTGACAACCCTCCCTTCTCCATCTAATCCACTAGAGCTCAGTGCTTTCTGACTGTGATTGACGGGGCACATTAGCTAAACTGTGAATCCAAGCTTTGAAAGGCAGAAATAGGCCAATTGCTCTGTATTATGTGCAGGAAGCCTCTAGAGTAGCAGTTGGCAAATTGAGGTATTTTGAGTTCTTTATCAAAATCTCAAACTACATAGCAAACTGAAATTATTAGGCTTAGTTGATAAAAATTGCCAGACCTCCTTGCCTTCTTATCTCTGCGTTTATAATAAAAAGGCTTATTCTGCACACTTATTTTCCTTGCAGTGATTTTTAACAGCTATTGCATAAGTGAATCTGGGAGATCATCTGCAAAATCAAATTAATGCAAAATGTTATGAGCATGCTCTATTAAAATAGTTTGAAAATCTACTGTCACCGTTAAAAAGAACAAAAACAAGTTTTAAAGAGATTCAACATCTGTTTTGTATAAATTAATGCGATATTAAAAAAGTTTCCCAAGCAAAGCAATGCACATTATATGCATAGTGTTAAGTCAGGCCAACTTTGCAATGCTATCTATTTAAGTATATAAAAATCAGTCCTTTTTCAGAGACCACATCAAGTATTAATGTGATATTAATGGCTGTCAATTAAAGGAAAATAAAATCTATTCTATAATTTATTCTATTATATATTGTATTAAGCATATGTTCATTGGGTTCACCACACCGCTGTTTTTATGAATACTTCCATGACAGCTTTTTGAGTTTAAGCCAGTGGTGAACTAAAACCCCTCCTGTTTCTGTTTTTGGCTAAAAAAAGCAATACTTAAAACCGTTCTAAATATGTCTTGCTTTTTTGTTTAAAGTACATCTGTGACTCCTTTTATTACATTACAAACCATGTGATTTAAAGTGAATTCATTTAACTACTTGATCTGTGGATTACATAATTTGCTAGAGAAAAAACATACACCAAAAAATGCTGTCTCACCATACTATTTCACAAATCCACAGGCAGCTTCAGACTCACCTTTCCTGGCTAGACTGTGGGCAGTTCTACAGCAGTGATTGACATATCAGCTTTGCTATTCCTAGCTGAGCCTTTTACAATGACATAGTGCTGATTATT
This sequence comes from Phyllomedusa bahiana, assembly GCA_025379985.1. Classification (NCBI taxonomy): domain Eukaryota; kingdom Metazoa; phylum Chordata; class Amphibia; order Anura; family Hylidae; genus Phyllomedusa; species Phyllomedusa bahiana. Next base: position 5,296 of record JAODAL010033005.1, on the reverse strand, counting down.
AAAAGAGACATGGACTCGCAGGACAAGAATGTAATTCTACTGCTATATAAAGCATTGGTGTGACCTCACTTAGAATATGCTGTTCAGTTCTGGGCCCCAGTTTATAGAAGAGATGTAATAGAGCTAGAGAGAGTGCAAAGACGAGCAACCAAACTTATAAGGGGAATGGAGCATCTTAGTTATGAGGAGAGGTTAGTACAATTGAACTTATTTAGTCTAGAGAAAAAACGGCTACGGGGGGACATGATTAATTTATATAAATATATAAATGGTTCCTACAAAAAATTATTTCAGGTAAAGCCCCCTCCAAAGACAAGGGTAACATTCCCTTTGGCTAGAGAAAAAAAAGGATTCAGTCTCCAGAGGAGAAGGGCGTTCTTCACTGTAAAACTGTAAAATCTGTGGAATAGCCTGCCTGAGGAGCTGGTCACAGCAGTAACTGTAGAGAATTTCAAGAAAGGCTTAGATAACTACCTGAAACTAAAAAATATTGATGCGTATGTAGACGGTTCTGTGGTCAAAGATAGGGTCTCCCCTGGAGCGGATTGATTCTTGCCTTGTGGGTTTCAGGGCATTAATCAGTGGGGAGGCTGGGCTTAAAATTCTTGTCTCTCTTCAACCACATTTTACCCACCTTTGGTTGAACTTGATGGACACATGTCTTTTTTAAACTGTACTAACTATATAATTATGAAACTATGAGTACTGAGCTCCAAAGGGTTAAGATTTTTCATTAACTTAAATAAACATGCTCCAGTGGTGGAGATAACACAGCAGGGAGTGACTTATCATAGTCAGAGAGGGCTTCTTGGAGCAGATAGAGAGAGAAGGTAGAGATTGTCGGTAACCTTGAGATATTTGTATACACAAACAGTAGATACAATGTGATATTTCAGTTTTTCTTGTTTAATAAATTTGCAAAAATATTTACATTTTTTTTTTCAAGATGCGGTGCTGAGTGTACATTAATCAGCAAAGAAATTAACTTTTTGGATCTTACCAAATGGCTGCAATGAAACAAAGAGTGAAAAATGTAAAGGAGTCTGAATACTTTCTGTACCCTCTGTATATAGGTGATATAGAGTTTTAGGTTCATTAAGGAGCTAAAAGTTGAAGTTTGGGCTGTTAGTATTAATTTTAATAATCTTTTATTTTTTATGTATGTCTCTTTTATTATTTAACATCTTAACATATTTAAAAATTTTTTTTTTTTACCGATTTCCCCTGTATATAAGCCACAATTACTGGTGAAATCCAGAGGAAGTACATCCCCTAAACTCACTCCTCAAAAAATCTGGGACTCATAAGACTCAACAGCTCTTGCAGCTACAGAGCCTGAGACCTGTGGCATCAGTAATAGAAAGCGATTAGACTTCCTTCTTCTCTGTGTATATAGTGCTTGTCGAGTGCCGTGTATGCAGTGATTGAAAAGACAGAGATGTTGATAAACCTTTCATTTCATATACTGCTCTGAAAAAAATTCGAGGGGCACTCTGATTGGTTGTTATGGGCAACAAAGTGAGTTTTAGACCTAGACCGTTTTCATACATGTGGCCCTTAGTGTGCAGCTGTGATTTCTGCATGGACGTTTCAAAATGTCCATACAGTATTAGGTGTCAATCACCTGGACGTTTGTAGTCAGCGGAAAATCAGCACCTAGTTAAAGAACACTGCAAATAATGTACCTAAATATATTATACTGAAAAAAAAACACACCACAATAACTGCACGGAAAAATAGCATGAAGCATGAAAAAAGTGCATGCAGTTTTAGAGACATTTTTTTCCAGCCAAACATGCAATGAAAAAAGTATCTGAGAATCCAAATAAAATTATGTAATCACTGTGCTAACTTTTTCATTTGTAAGTACAACGATTTGATGTTTGCTTAGCAGAAAAAAAGTCCTTTTTACAACAGGTTTATTGGATACCTAGTCAGAATTACCAATTTTTTGGAGAGGACATTAAGACAGCAGTGCTATATAACTTCCATTTATAGAAGTAATCTTAACCCCTTACCGCCGAAGCCAGTTTTGGCCTCTCTGACCGAGCCCCATTTTCGAAATTTGTCACGTGTCACTTTATGTGAGAATAACTTTTTGACACTTTAAACCTATCCAATGTGATTCAGAGATTGTTTTCCTCGTGACACTTTGTGCTTTAAATAGTAAGAAATTTTGCCCCAAAAAATTTTGTTTAATTTTGTAAAAATATAAAATTATCGTGAAAAATTGAAAATTTAAAACCAAATTTAAAACTTAAAAAATTTTCTGAAATTAAGACAGAAGTTTTTTTCCACTCAAAATAGTTAATAACTAGCATTACCATAGCTGCGAAAGTTTTAGAAACATTTTTTTACACTTGGGGCTAAAATTTTAGAAAAAACAAATTTTTTCAAAAAAAATTTGCAAAAAAAATTTTTTAGGACCATCCAGATCAACTGACTTTGATTCCCTTAGTTGATACCCCCCAAAAGACCTCAAATAAGAAACTAAACCCCTAAAGAAAACAAAACCGCATTTGGGAAGTTTTATTTCCCTTAGGTTTTTTCAAGGAATTAAGCAAAGTGGAAGTGAAATTTAAAAATTAATTTTTTTGCAGTTTTTCAAATTTTTAAACAAATTTGACAAAATACGGAAATGTGATCAGGGAAATCAAATAAAATTTTGATCCCCAGATTCTGCCTTTCAAGATACCCCATAGGGCCCCTATGCATTATGGCTCAACCACAAGCCCCAAATAGGAGGGCACCTCCCGGCCCTTTTGGCCCATTTCTAACGATTTTATTTAGGGGCCATTTCGGTTTGCGGAACCCCAAGGTCCAAAACTTAATAAATACCCCAACAAAACCCCATATGGAAACTAAAAAACCCCTTAGGGAATATATCCAGAGGTTATGATATATCACCCCACAGGCTTTTCCAAAAATTTTTTTAGCGTTCGGCCTGAAAATAAAAGAATATATATTTTTTTCCAAATCCAATTTTACTGAAAATTTTAATTTTTAACAAGGAATCGGAAAAAACCCCAAAATTGTGTTACACAATTTTTTCCAATTCGGAAAAACCCTCTTTGGGGAAAAACTGGTTTTGGGGGTGCAGGCAGGGGGAACAAGGGGGGGAGCGCTATTTGGCTTTTGGGGCACAATATTGGTGGGAGTCGCACTGCAAACCCCCCCAAAGTACAAAACCCGGGTGAAACCTTCCAAAAGTTTCCCAAATTTTTTGGATTAAAACACCCCCAAGAACCTCTAAGGGGTGTATTTTGCTTTTGGGGTCCACGGGGTGTTCCGTATTTTTTTTTTAGCTTTGGGGCCTTGGAAAAAAGAGGGGGAAACACAGTTCCGCCAGTTTTTTTGGCTTCATTTTTAAATTTTTCCCAAAAAACGGAAAAAAATACGGATAACTTTACTAGGGGGGCATACTTTTACAATGATATAAATTTATAAAAGTTTTTTATTTTTTATTACTTTTACACATAGAAGCGATTTTTTATAAAAAGTTTTTTTTTAATTTTTTGTCCTGTTCTGACAGCCAAAGCTTTTTTAAATTTTTTTGCATATGGAGCTGCTTTTGGGGCTTGTTTTTTTTTACAAAGAGTTGATTTTTTTATTGGTTTCCATTACGGGTGCATTAGCTTTTGATCCTTTTTATTAAGGTTTTTGTGAGGGATTTTGTACAAAAAAACAGCAATCCTGGTAGTGTTTTTTATTTTTATTTTTTAAAAAGCGGTCACTTTTGCAGAAAATGACCTGCTAGTTTTTACTCAGAAGTTGATCATTACGCGAAAAACCCTAAATTTTTATATTTTTTTAATGTTTTACTGCTTTTACACAATAAAAAATACTTTTTATTTGAAAAGGAGAACACTTTTTTTGCATCGCCGCATCTGAGACATAACTTTTTTTTATTTTTCTGTTTTTGGAGCTTTATAGGGGAAATTTTTTTTTTGGGAATTTACGTTTTTTATTGGTAACATTTTTTGGGGGGGGACAAGACTTTTTGAAAGCTTTTAAATACGTTTTTTGGAAGGCAGGGGGAAAAAATACTCAAACCGCAGTGTTTGTTTATTTTTATTTTTAATAGCGTTCACCCTGCAGTTTTTCCCTGACAAGTTAGTTTTTTCTCGTGGGTTGAACGATTACGGTTAACCCAACTTTTGTAGTTTTTTTATTTGAAAACCCCAAAATTTTTTGAAAAAAAAGTGTTTTTTTTTTGTGTAAAAAAATATTTATATCCATCTTTTTAATACCAAACTTTTTTAAATTTTTTTCCCTATACAGAGCTATGTAAGGACTTTTTTTTGGGGGGATAACTGACGTTTTAAATTGGCACATTTGGATGTTGATATTTTTTTGAAAGAATTTTTACCCATTTTAGTGTCGGGATAAAAACAAAACGCAAACTGGACTTTTTTTGGGGGGTTTTTTAAAAAGAAAATTTAAGGGTGGTCCTACGACGCGGGGACGTCGGGGATTTAAACCCCCCCGGCCAACCACCCGGGCCCTGGGGATAGCGGGTGATGCCAGCTTTCCATCCCCCGATCTTGCACCTTTCCGCCTTTTAGCGCGCAAGACGCCTTTACTACCATCGTCAATTTGCCGGGAACCCCTACCCACAATGCCGTTTTATAGGAAAAAAGTCGGAAGGGGTAAAAAACACAAAGCTAATTTAAAATATTTAAACCCGCTTGGGGAAAAATAGTTTTTTTTAATATTTTTTAAATAAAATATATTTTTTTTTTTAGTAAATTTTTTTTTTTAAAAAAAAATAACAAAAAAATTTATAGTATGGGTAAAAGAAAAAAGAAATTTTTGATCCCTTGCTGATTATTTAAGGTTAATTTTAACTTTAGAATAAATACCAAAATAAAACCAGAAAATCAATTGTTAAATTATTAAATTTATTGCAATTTGCATGAAAATTTCGTAATTTGTCCTCTGGGAAACAAGACTTTAAAGCTTGGGTGGGAAAACCCTTGCTGGCAAGCACCCTCAAAACATTTTTTTGTGCCCTTTAAAAAAAAACCCCCCAAAACATAATGTTTCCCCCACCATGCTTTACAGGGGGACAGTGTTCTTTGGTCATAGGTAGCTTTTTTTTCCCCCCCAAACAAGGAAATTTGAGTTAATTTCAAAGACTACTTTTTTGGGGCTCATTTTACCACAGAACCTTCTCCATTCCTTACAAACTTAGGTGTTCATTGGGGAAAAATTTAGAGGGCTGCACATGGGCCTTTTTGAGCAAGGGACCTTGCGGTCCCCCTTGTGACTGTGGTCCCACTGTCCCCCGAGATTA